>LPNX010050954.1:3736-11236 GCA_001517045.1 Pseudotsuga menziesii
TCCGTGAAGTTGAAACCGTAAGCACATCACTCACACAAAAGGGCACTATGGGATAGAGGATCCTGAATTAAAATTCAGTAAGAAAGGCATGCATGAAGACTCTCATTAAAAGAGGATAAAATCCGAAAAGCACAAAAGTTGCTAAGATGGCATGGGAATGAGAAACAAATGAACGTTTCTGTTTATCATCTGCTACAATCCTGTGGTGTCCCATGTTACCAGCCACCTGAAGGAAAATTAATAATGAACTCATTTTTTGGCCTCAGCAGAGTTATCCGTACTCTAGAATATTGACTTTCATCGCCCAAAGTGGACTGATATCAATGATAAAGGTACACGTTTCTGTTATTGAGAAATCTATCTAGCTGGAAGAATTCAAGGAATACATTTGTTGTAGGACAGTCTGCTTTTCAACGAAGAAACCACCCAGAGATCTAGGTTCACCAGGAAATCGCCAGTTGTTGCTACCGCAACCTTTTCCCCGACTTCAGTTTTTCACTTAAATTCTGGGACCCCTCCTTATCTTGATTTACTTGAATCTAAGGTTGAAATTTTGGCGTCTTTGAGTATCTTTGCTTTAAAGTTGAGCGTCCGTCTTGTTGGCTGGTTGCGTTCAGTGCAATGTGAGTCGTGAGATCGGTTTTAACACTTTTAAGAGTGTGAAGGTTTACCTTAGTGAATTTTTGGTTTTTGGCCTCATTTGAGCCTTAGCGCTGTTAATTCTTCCCTTTGGATCGGGCCTCTTTTGGAAGAAGTGGAGTCTTATATCACTCGCCGTTGCGGCTCTTAGACCAAAGTCTCCGTCCGATCCACTTCTCTCCGACGCCCGATTCGGGTTGTGAATCGCTTGCCCCAGAGTTCTGGTTCACCCGACGTTGCGACTGGGGAGATAAAGTCGGGCCCCAACGTGAGTTCCACCCGACACCCGAACTCCGCCTTATTTAGCCTCCATCGCTTTTTTGTAGCCTGCGTTCTGTCCGCCGTTGCGGGTGGCAGAGTAGTCTGTCGTCCGATCAACTCCTCTCCGCCGCCCGATCACCTACGATGCCCGTGTTTCCACTCCCCCTCTTCTGGCACTCCTCCGCCGTTGCGGCTCCTGGAGCCTTCTCCCATCTGGTGTAAGAACCTTGTCTCATCCGATCTAAGAACCGCCCGACTGTCGATTTATCTTTTCATTGCCGTTCCGATCCTCCGCAGTTCCTCACCCGGATGAACTAGGCTAGTTCCTTGTGAATATATCATTATAATCTGAAAATTATGGATGCCTAATGTCTGAATTCAATGGATAATGCACCAAGTTTGTATGCAGAGATCATCTCATGAATCGCTGAAACAGAGCATCGCGCCGGAAAGGACAACGTGAACGAATGACCGAGGCGCCGATGGGACATTTTCTTTTTAGCGGTTACTGTCAGAAAATAAACGCCTGTGGAAATGATGGAGAAGGTGAAACGACCAGGAAAGAAACTGAATCGTCAAGGGCATTGAAAAGACGCGTTGAGGGAACCCAGAGGACATGAGTTGTAGTTTAAATAATGGGAAGCTCGATGAAAGGAGGGATTTTTCCCTTAGAAAATTTTGTAATTGTTGACTTGTAAGAGGAACTATTTCGTTTTGCGAAGTGAACTGCAATTTTTTCTGCTGGAAAGAGTAAAGAAGTGAAATGTACCAATGCTATTCAATGAATAATGCTGAAGAAGAACTATTTCGTGTTCAGCTGTATTTCATGCGATGTAAGGATATTTGATGTTTCGAACCTAAGTTCTTGTTAATTATTCTGCAGTCTTTCTGGGATGCATTTGCACTATGAGCAATAATTGTTGTTATAGAATGATCGGCTAACTGGTTATTTGAATATTTGTAGTTTTCATGTGCTGTGGGAAAAGTATCAGCTATCTGTGATTTTTCTTACCATATGTGATTTTGTATTGCTCAGTTAAGATGATAGCCTCGCTCCCTAGGGATAGTTTAGATAGTTAGTTATTTCTGTTCATATCTGGTTTGTTTGCTTGTGAGCATAAGACGAGAGGTAAGAACCTGCGCATCACTTTGTGACCGCCCCCTGCATTTAAACTAGCCTACATTTATTTAGGCACGTGCATATCATTCCTTTAAGTCAAAATACAAAAACTCAGTGGGCCGGGCCGCAACCGGTAAAGTATTTGTTTGTTACTTTGACCTACGGTAGCCGGACCGCAAACCGGACGGATTCCCTATACCAAACAGTCAGCGAGATAGTTGGGAATGCTGATTGGGGAGAATCCCTTACTGTTGCCACCTGCGAGTTTCCAGGCCTCAACTTGACATTGGTATTCGAAATATGTCGCCACTATTCGGTTAGACTAAATCCTCATAAGTGCATCTTTTGTGTGAAATCAGGGCGTTTGTTAGGATTCATCATTTCTAAAGAGGGTATAAGAGTCGACCCTTTGAAGGTTGAGGCAATACTTCAGTTGTCTCCCCCAAAGAATATTCGTCATCTTCAGTGTTTTCAAGGCATGGAAAACTTCTTACGAATATTTGTTGTCAACTTTGCCAATTTTACTAGAGGCTTCATGCGTATCTTGAAGAAGGAAACCCCCTTTTATTGGATTGAGCGAGCCCAAGAGTCCGTCGATGCACTCAAGCGAGCCCTAGCATCGGCCCTGGTGATTAGTCCTCCGAACTATAGCCGTGACTTTCTATTATATGTGGCTGCGTCCTTACAGACAATTGGTATGGTTTTGGTTCAAGAGGATGAGGAGCTCCAAGAGCATGTTATATATTATCTGATCTGAAACCTTATTGACGCAAAGATTCGGTATTCTCATGTCGAGAAGCTTGCTTTAGCTACCGTACATGCGGTTCAGCGGTTGAGACATTATATTATCCTTCTCCAGACTTTGGTTGTGGCCCATGTCAATCTGTTTCAATTCGTCCTCAGCTGAAGGATGATTGGGTGAAAATATAATAAATGGATTGTCATTCTACAAGAATTCCATCTCGAGTTTGTTTCGGCAAAATCGAAGAAGTCTTTAATTTTTGCAGAGCTTATATCGAATTTCCCGAGCGAGGCCGAGGAGTTGGTTTGTGAAGATACGTTTGTCGATGAACACATATTCTTAATCTCAACATTAGACCCATGGTATGGGGATATCATAATATATTTACAAACACTGAAGACCCCTACTCACCTCTCACGAGATGAACGACGACGATTACGTCACGTCTCTAAGAACTACCTCATAGTGGACAATACTTTGTACCACCATGGAGTAGATTCCATTTTACGACGTTGTTTAACTCATGAGGAGGCTGAGGTGGTGCTGAATGATTGCCATGGAGGGGCGTGTGGTGGTCATTTATCTGGGCTTTTTACAGTTCAAAATATTTTAAGAGCGGGTTATTTCTAGCAGTCGATATTTAAGGATTGTGTTGATGCGGTCAAGAGGTGCCACCCTTGCCAGGTGTTCACATGTAATATACGCTCAAAACCTACCCCATTACATCCCATTATCACCACCGGTTCCTTCACTAAGTGGGGGCTCGATTTTATGGATTGCATCCCAGCTTCGGCTGGGGGGCACCATCACATTATAGTGGATGTTGATTATTTCACGAAATGGGTTGAGGCTATGCCTACAGTAAAATCCAATGGTGAGACAGCCGCTCACTTTGTGTTCAACCAAATTATTGCTCAGTTCAGGATTCTGAAAGAGCTTGTCACTAACCATGGCTCGCACTTTTAGAACCGTATGATGGAAGAGTTGGCATCGAATTTAGGGTATAAACAAGAGCATTCATCTTCTTACTACCCCCAAGTGAATGGATAGGTAGAGGCAGTAAATAAATCACTCAAATCCATTCTCCAACGAACCATCGCACAAAGCAAGAATAATTGGCACATTATGTTATATCCTACTTTGTGGGCGTATCGAAGTGTTGTTAAGACTACCACTCGTTTTTATCCATATCAACTAGTACATGGAGTGGAGTTGATATTGCCAGTTGAATGTGAAATTCCTTCATTGAAACTAGATGTAGAACTCTTACCAGACACTTCCCCATTCGAGGAGTGTTTGGTTCACCTTGAGCAACTTGATGAGCAGCGTCGGGATGCGTTAGTGGCTCTAGAAGTCAATAAACATCACGTTAAGGTCCAGTACGATAAGTCTGTCTATCCAAGGGCATTTAGTGAAAGAGACTTGGTCCTTTTGTGGGATCACCCGAAATAACCCTTTGGGGCAACAAAATTTAATCCTATATGGCACGATCCTTACGTGGTCAAGCATGTGTTAGAGAAGGGTGCATATGAGTTAGTGGATTACGAAGGAACAGCTTTGGCAGAGCCTAGAAATGGGATCTATCTCAAAAAATACTATGCATGATCTTTAGCCAAGGCTTCTTGTTGTATATTATTGTACAACTTTGCATAGTTAGGTATTTTTCTTATCGTGATCGGGTTTGTGATTATTTTTCGTTTCTTTTGGCAGATGTCAATGGAATCTTCCACCTACATAGGATTCACGGATGGTGCAAGCCATCATACTCAACACTCAACCTCTGCTGCTTGGGTGATTTATACTCCTATGGGTCAGGTATTGTCTTCAGGAGGTGTATGTCTATGGCCATCTTCCAACAATGTTGCTGAATATAGCACCATTATTGAGCTTCTACGGGATGCCATTTTACATGGCATTCTATCTCTTGAGGTACGTCTTGATTCGGAGTTAGTAGTGTCACAACTCAATGGTTTGTGCCATGTTAGAGATCCGACGTTATTGAGAAGGTTCTTGTGTGTGAGATTGTTAGAACGGAAATTTGACAATATAACATCTATACACATTCCAAGAAATAATAATCAAGTTGCTGACTCATATGCTAACTACGTGTTAGATTGCCATTTTTTTCATTCACAATAAATTAATCACAAACACAATTTTTACACATGTAAATAAATAAATCGATCACCATAAAACTTTTTATATATACATCAAAAATGTGATAATACATAGTGTCATGATACAAAATTGGGGCTTTTAAGCCACCATCATATAATACACGGTCGTACAAAATGTATACACACCCAGGTGTCTAATCCTGTGGAGGACGAGGAGTTTTGTGATCATGAAAGGTCACTACGGCTCTAGCCAGCTATCAGAATAAATGCACCCATGCGCGTGGTACACCCACCACCTGCCGCTGCATGGCCTCAGGAAAGTCCTCAACTTGCGCCATGGGAACTCTATGTGTCAATCTCACAAAGTTGGTATGAATTCTCTGGAGCGTTCGATCCGCATCCACACCATTGATCCCATCTCCTCTTCCCCTTCGTCTATGACGAGGGAAGCCCTCTGGCCGCTGTGGTCCCACATCTGGACACAAATGGTAGATGTCACTATGTATCGTCACCCAAAAAGATGTCTTTTTGATCCCATATAATCAAGAAAACACAAAAAAAATTAAATAACTCAAAAAATTTTAAAAAGAGAGGGTCAAGATTCATTACCTATATCACCATATGCCAATCCTGGTGGTAGCGGCATGTCCGGGTCCCCCCGAAAATATATCCTTCCATAGGGGTAGTCATTGATGGCAACTATCTATTGTCGCCACAATGGAAAGAAGTCAGCTGGATATGTTTTGCCCACCCTACCACCCCCCAGTCTGCGCATAGCATCCGCCCAACGCTGTTAGGCCGGATCTCGAACCCCGTGGAGAGGAACGTCCACTCTGGGGCTCAATCCTGGAACACGCTCGAAGAAAAACGTGCTCAGAATACTACTGAACCTGAAGTTCCGCAACCTGCCTACCTTACATTCACTGAGTTGTTGTTTCGTGTTACTCAGTAGTGTATTACTCCAGTCGTAGATCGTGGGTCTCATGCACTCCACTGCATAGAACATCAGAGGCCGCAAGGCCTGGTGGAGTGATTCCAAGCCTGCTATCCTGCCCAGCGTCGATAATATGGCCTTTAGGCCCAGCACCTGTATAGCATTGGTAGGGACTTGAGTCCCCACCTTCTTGGTGTCTGGATAATAGTCCACTGCAATTTATTCGTTGATAGTCAGGCCACCTCCTGGCTCACCATGAGAACGGATGTTCACCACTTCCCCTCGTCTAGAAAGCCCTGTGATAAAGTATATGTCCTCCACCTCTATGGTGAGGGACATCCCATCTATATGGAAGGACTCCGAGTCTAGATCCCAATAGTCTACCAACATATGTAACAGTCTTGGTTTCTCCCTCAAACCACCAAGACACAAAAACTTGTAGATTCCGCATGCACCTAGAGCTTGTTGAGCCATTAATTCGGCCCTTACTGCTTCCTCTACTTCACCATGCTCATGCTCTCTCCACTCTAATACCATCCTGCACAATAGATTGCAAATTTACCCATTAGTTTATTCAAAAAACCATATGTGTGGCCTCATACGCGACTGTTTTCAAAACAGCCGCATATGTACGCGAATTTGAGGCCATTTTCCGCGTATATCAAGCCTTATATGCGGAAAAAACCTTGATTTCCACATGGGCCTCAACGCTCATTTTGGGAAGGCCCAAAAAACCTTATTTGACCATGAAAATTCATAAAAATTGTATCAAAATGCAAGAGGAGAGCATGAGTAAATACCTCGAAGAAACGGTAGTTAATTCCGCTGGCTGGATCTCCTGGAATTCATTGTTGAAAATCAGAGTTCAAATGGGTAAAAGTTTCAAATGATTTATATTTTTTACTATTTATAGAAAATTTTCAAATATTTGAAATTTTTTACCCCCTTTCCTATAGTTTTGACATTTTCTAACCATTTTGGACCGTTTTTGACATAATTTGTGATGTAGAAGACCTTTTTTAGTGCTGTTTCATCCATTGGATTGACCTATTCATGCTAATCTCAGGTATCATGTCTTAACTAGCATATAGCTTAGGTTTCATCATTGTTTGCATTTTGCATAACCTTATGGCCATCTCATCATGACCTTAGGTACGAACCCACTCTATTATGTCACGAAACCTTCTTGCTGCTTTAGAAGTGGTATGATATGAGTGGTAGAGCTTTACCTTGCATGTGTACCCTAGTTAGCACGCTATTTGAATTTTGTGCCCATGCTGACGTTTTCTCCTTTAGGGTGTGGGAGTCCATTGTATAGTACTACCATGACATTTCACAAGAGCCTCATACTCCTCTTGATCTTTTGCTGTCCTATTTCGCTCAAGACTCCCTCATGTCAAGTTTTGAATGCATTATCATGAGCTTTTATTACCTTATTGATCTTTATGCCGGCTCCCCTGACATTGCGTTTTAGCCATATAGCCCGAGCTTGTCTCATGTCTAGCCATGCAGAGCCATTTTTCATATCCTTCGCAGCTTGATTTCCTTTTTACCGGGAGGGGATCTTCCCCCGAGTGTCGATATTCTACACATGTATCCTTGCATTGAGCATAGGTATGTTCCACTGCTTGGAACTAGTTTTTTTACCCTTATGACACTCGTCTCCTCCTAGTTTGTAACTATAAAG
>LPNX010050954.1:16236-24979 GCA_001517045.1 Pseudotsuga menziesii
TCCTCATCGTCATCATTATCATGATCATCATAATGCTCATCCTGATCATCATCATCATCATCACCCTCATCCTCATCCTCATCATCATCATCATCACCCTTATCCTCATCATCATCATCATGGTCATCATCATCATCATCATCACCCTCATTCTCATCATCATCATCATAGTCATCCTCCTCCTCATCATCACCATCATTGTTCATCATCATCTTCATCGCCACCCTCATCCTCATCATCATCATCACCCTCATCCTCATCATCATCAACCTCGATCCTCATCATCATCGTTCACCACCCTCATCCTCACCATCATCATCATCTTCATCGACACCCTCATCCTCATCGTCATCACCATCCTCCTCCTCCTCATCATCATCATCATAATCCTCATCCTCATCATCATCGTCATCATCATGGTCATCATCATCATCATCATCATCATCATCATCATCATCATCATCATCAGCGTCATCCTCATCATCATCATCCTCATCATCATCCTTTTCCTCATCCTCATCCTCATCATCTTCATCGACACCCTCATCCTCAACATCATCAGCATCCTCATCATCATCATCATCATAATCCTCATCCTCATCACATCATCATCATCACCCTCATCCTCATCATCATCATCATGGTCATCATCATCATCATCATCATCATCATCATCATCATCATCACCATCATCCTCATCATCATCATCATAGTCATGATCCTCCTCATCATCACCATCTTTGTTCATCATCATCTTCATCGTCACCATCACTATCATCATCATCACCATCCTCATCATCATCATCATCATCATCATCCCTCATCCTCATCATCACCATCACCCTCATCCTCATCATCATCATCATGGTCATCATCTTCATCGTCATCATCATCATCCTCATCATCATCATCATCATTGTTCATCAGCCTCATCCTCACCATCATCGACACCCTCATCCTCATCATCATCGACACCCTCATCCTCATCCTCATAGACACCCTCAATGTTCATCACCCTCATCCTCATCATATAGATAAATGTAAATTGCATATATTCATTGAGCACTAAATCACATATGTGATATATCTCATATGCACTAAATTGCATATGCATTATGGAAAACATGTAAAAACCTACCCGTTCATTAAAAAGATGGAATTCAATATCGCATATGCGATATATCAGAGATGCGTTATATCGCATATGTCATATGTGTTTTATATAAAATGTAGGGTGGCGTCATGTTGGCCAGCTTTATTTTATCAAAAGACATAATTCGTCTAACCCCGCGCACAAAGAACTGTTCGACATGCAATTTTTTATCATTACTTACATAATTCCATATCTTTGTAGAGGTTTGGGTGGATTTCAATGGGGAATGTACGTAATAGAGAACGAAAGTCAGCAAGGAAGGTGCTTACACTGGAAGAAGCAGAAAATAAAAAACAAAAAAAAGGGAAGATTCAACAAATCGTCGACATTCATTACATGAGAAAATAGTTCCCATTCCCCCTCAATAGATACCTGGAGTAGAGGTTGAGGAAGATAATGCAACATTAAATGAAGCTGGTTATACAGAAGTTGATATTATTGATCCATTAGTAAACGGACAATCTTGTGAAGAGTTCAATAATTATGTTACTCCTGATGTAAATGTGACTCAACAACAACCATGTTCGGTGGTTCAATCTCCTAATCGAAGTTGTGAGCCAGTAGAGGATGTAAACATCACTCCAGCATTTCAAACGATAAGAAATTTTGCATCAAAACGAAAGAGAACTCCTAAATGAATACAAGTGGACGAGAGACGATTGACTTCCATGGAAGCTAAGGTGGCTAAATGCACTATCCTTTGTCATTCTTCTCAAATAACGAGACAATATTTTGATAATAAATCCGAAGCCGGTAAATGCCAATTGTTTTTAGCTTTGCTTAAATCTAGAAATATGGCAACTATTAGAAGAAATTTAGGCATAACAACAATGGAGAATATTGAATCAAGTAATCACATTGTTAAATCTCTTACTGCTGCATTCACATCAATTGGTAAAAAAACTCGTTCACAAGACTGTAATGTGGCTCGTCGTGTATTGGATGAATCAATTGTATGTAAATCCACAAGACAATGTCGTTTACTTAAATGCACATCACAAACTATTCCTTTACATCCAATGACACTTAAAAAATATTCAGCAAGAAGAGACAACCTTGATGTAGAGGGACAAATGGAAACATTATGGGCATTTAGCAGTAGGTTGCCTCGCAAAAACATGAAGTTAGTCGAAGCAGTGAAGGGCCTAGTGCAAACGTTTTGGAATGATAACGCTAGGCCTTCTTCTAATACAAAGGATGTGTTAAAACATTGTAGGGGTTCTAGAAACACTGAACCTCATGTTAAACATTATCTTGACATGACACAAACTGAACTATTTGAGATGTTTAAAGATTCCCATGCAGAGCTAAGGCTCGAGCAAAGATCTTTTGAAAAATGCAAGCCTTGGTATGTTAGAATCAATACCATCCAAAACACTTGTTGTTGTAGATACCACATAGAGTTTGACCTATATTACCATACATTTGCACATATACATCGTTTTTTGCATCCTAACCATGTGCAGGAATGCTCAAGTACAGTACCGCCAATGTCATCCAAAGATTTCATCCATAGCATAATGTGTCCAAGACAAGATGGGAAGACACATTACTTAAAACAATGTGTAGACAATTCTTGCAACAATTGTGGTGGGATATCATTATGGTCTGATTGCATCCATGAAAGTGAAGATCAAGCATTTAGGAATGCAATTGTCGAGAAGTAGAACTATCAGTATGAGACATACCAGCTAAATGATGGGAAAGAAAGCAGGAAGATTAAATTGGTGACTTCACAGGTAAATTCTTGAATATTGACAAATTAATATTCATGTACACATTTTTTTATGTTGTTTATTGACATATTAATATTCATATACCAGGTACGAGTATGTGATTTTATTCCAGAGTTTCATGGAAATATCCGAAAGTACATTCAACATGTCGATATGTCATAGTGGCAAGATGAGCAATTCAGAATATGTCGGGACACCTTCCCTCTCGGAACAATACTATCAGTGGTTGACTTTGTAGAAAATTACACCCTACAACCACAAAATGAAATTCAAAGTCAATACTATCACTTAGAGTAGGTGAGCATAATGGAGCATATCACGTATCGACATGGGCAAGATAGAAATGAAGAGAAACATGTGATACTGAAAGAAAGTCACTTCTACATAAGTGACGACTGGACCCATGACATCCATTACGTGCAACATTGCTTTAAATTATTCTATGATCACGTGATAGCTAAGGATATACCATTTTATCGTCATTTCATTTGGTCAAATGGTTGTGCTATACAGTTCGAGAATGCACGTGCATTTGAATGGTTGTGTTTGTTGTACATAAAATACAAGGTGCAACATGTATGAAACTACTTTGAAACTGGTCATGGAAAAGGAGAGCACGATGGTGCTCGTGCATGCATTAAAACTGCCCTTCGAAGGGAAGAGATGAAGTTTACAGGTGCTGACCTTCGAGACATTACATCTATAGTCCAATGGTGTGCATCTGTCATGGGAGAACAAGCAACAATGAAACACTTAGTGCGAAGAATATTCTAGGAGGTGACAAATGTGGACCGATCACAAACACCTTGAGTGAACACAGTGCATGGAACTCGATAGTTTCATTCAATTAGAAGCTCAGACAACTCGGCCCTACAAATTTGGACAAGATTGAAGGATTGCTTTTGCAGTTCCTGTAGCATCGGTGAATGGGGTGATTGTGAGCATATGGATACCGTTGATACATGGGATCGAGTGACACTTGGAACCAATTTAAATGGGGTTAATGAAATAGACCATTTGGAAGATGATAATACACATATTTCTACAGACTATGATCACATATCGGATCTCATACAAGCAGGTACATGAGTAGTACCTAAATAAGCCACCTATGTAGAATTTAATTTATGTAGAAATTAGAAATGCAAGACCTTATTTAGAAAATGTATTGTTAATTCGACCTATTTCCTCCCACAGGTCAGATATATGGAGTGGTTGCCCCAAAAAATAATGAATGGGGTTCTGACTATTGGTTGGCACGTTGCTTAGAGGGGAAACAAACCCTTCTAGAGCCTATTACAGATGATGAAAATATTGAATTCCCAACCAACTCGATGGTTATAAAAGGGGAGTACTTGACACTTGAAACACAATAGAAAAGGAAGGGTGGGTATGTATATCAGGATTATAGACCAGGAGATATTGTATACCACTTCACCATCCTAGTAGTTGGTATAAACATCAAGCTGTGCACACTTGCTCACAAAAATAGGTCACATGTACGATACTTGGTACCTCATATAGAGCACAAAATATTGATGGACACCATTGGCACCAGAGATGATCCGGATGGCCTACTTGTATGAGTGCATTGTCAGGTGTGTTATTTAACCTTTAAAGTGATTTCTGAAGCACAATTTCCATTATTTAGCCTTACTTTATTCCCAATGTAATAAACCTGTGATTGACAGATACCATTCACAGACATAATATTATTCAGAGGATACTGGACACTATAAACAAGATCATACAACCTCGGGTGAGTTATCTATAAATCATGTTTGTAGAGTTTCATTGGGTTCTCTTTTCTTTCTTATGATGTTACTAATGTCTAGCCTTTTGTGTGCCTAGGATACAAACACCATCTTCGGCACATTGAAGGCACCAAGAATGGTGTCTTTAGACACCACCAAATAGAGTTTGGAAAATAACAAGATCTCGAGTTGTTGAAATTTACATTTCTTGATGTTTTTAGTTTAATATACATTTAATTACATTTCCATGTACAAATCAGAATCCAACTAGGCTTTCATGAACACCAATTTTCATGCACCAACTAGGGTTGACAAGGTATGAGATGGAACTAGGGTTTAGTGAGAAAAAGGGGAGTACTTGACACTTGCAGAACTAGAAACACATGATCACCCATACTTGCATGCACCAACTAGGATTTCATGAGTCACCAATTTGCATGCTCCAATTAGGGTCAAGACAAGGTATGAGATGGAACTAGGGTTTGGTGAGCAATCATGCAAGTTAGGAGAGGGAACTAGAAACACATGATCACTAATACTTGCATGCACCAACTAGGCTTTCATGAACACCTATTTGCATGCACACCAACTAGGGTTGACAAGGTATGAGATGGAACTAGGGTTTGGTGAGAAATCATGCAAGTTAGGAGAGGGAACTAGAAACATATGATCACCAATACTTGCATGCACCAACTAGGATTTCATGAACACCAATTTGCATGCTCCAACTAGGGTTGACAAGGTATGAGATGGAACTAGGCTTCAATGAGAAATCATGCAAGTTTAGTTATGACCTAATGAGCCAGTTTAATACTCCAGGTCGCTAGTATTAGAGACCCCTCTGCAAATATTTCATGTAAGTATTGTTGTTACATAATCCAAGTATTCACGTATTGTGTTATTCAAGATCTAGCTTCTTGTGTTGCAGGTATCGTCCAAGTAGTGGTAACACTGTAGTCAGTTTCTTCTGGTAGAGGTAGGAATTCGCTTTCCTTCTTAATCATTATTTTAAATAGCGATAAGAATGATTTTTTGTTAAATCACACATAGCCATACCTACATGAAAGTATTAGTAAAAGTATACATGGAAGTATACATGGGTTTGTAATATTAATATTCATGCTTATTTTTTCATATAGATGGTATAATGTTCCTATCAATATTGAGTTATTTGGCATAGGTTGGAAAATTGCAAATATCATATAATTTGTGGAAATTGTTATGGTCACTTTATTCAATTATAATTATTAAGTTATAGAACTTCTTTGGAAGACACTGTAATTCTCTTAACATTTCAAATATCCATGGATGTTAATCTTTTTAACCAAATTTTCTATATTGACTAAATTTTTTTACAAAGATCATACTATTCTGTGTGCTGTTATCTATTGGGGTATTTTGATGAGATGGAATTAGGCCCGTGGTGGAGCTGCCTTATCTAATGAGCACAATATCACCAATACTTGCATGCACCAACTAGAAACACATGATCACCAATACTTGCATGCACCAACTACGCTTTCATGAACACCAATTTGCATGCTCCAACTAGGGTTGACTTGAGGTATGAGATGGAACTAGGGTTTAGTGAGAAATTTGCAAGTTAGGAGAGGGAACTAGAAACACATGATCACAAATATTTGCATGCACCAACTAGGCTTTCATGAACACCAATTTGCATGCTCCAACTCGGGTTGACAAGGTATGAGATGGAACTAGGGTTTGGTCAGCAATTTGCAAGTTAAGAGAGGGAACTAGAAACACATGATCGCCAATACTTGCATGCACCAACTAATATTTCATGAACACCAATTTTCATGCTCCAACTAGGATTTCATGAACACCAATTTGCATGCTTCAACTAGGATTTCATGAACATCAATTTGCATGCTCCAACTACGGTTGACAAGGTATGAGATGGAACTAGGGTTTGGTGAGAAATTTGCAACTTAAGAGAGGGAACTAGAAACAAATGATCACCAATACTTGCATGCACCAACTAGGCTTTCATGAACACCAATTTGCATGCTCCAACTAGGGTTGACAAGGTATGAGATGGAACTAGGATTTGGTGAGCAATTTTCAAGTTGAGAGAGGGAACTAGAAACACATGATCACCAATACTTGCATGCACCAACAAGGATTTCATGAACACCAATTTGCATGCTCCAAATAGGGTTGACAAGGTATGAGAAGGAACTAGCGTTTAGTGAGCAATTTTCAAGTTAAGAGAGGGAACTAGAAACACATGATCACCAATACTTGTATGCACCAACTAGGCTTTCATGAACATCAATTTTCATGCTCCAACTAGGGTTACCAAGGTTTGAGATGGAACTAGGGTTTAGTGAGCAATCATGTGCAAGTTAGGAGGGGGAAATAGAAACACATGATCACCAATACTTGCATGCACCAACTAGGCTTTCATGAACACCAATTTGCATGCTCCAACTCGGGTTACCAAGGTATGATATGGAACTACGGTTTAGTGAGCAATCTTGTGCAAGTTAGGAGAGGGAACTAGAAACACATGATCACCAATACTTGTATGCACCAACTAGGCTTTCATGAAAACCAATTTGCATGCTCCAACTAGGGCTACCAAGGTATGAGATGGAACTAGGGTTTGGTCAGCAATTTACAAGTTAAGAGAGGGAATTAGAAACACATGATCACAAATACTTGCATGCACCAACTAGGCTTTCATGAACAACAATTTGCATGCACCAACTAGGGTTTGGTGAGTAATTTGCAAGTTAAGAGAGGGAACTAGAAGCACATGATCACAAATACTTGCATGCACCAACTAGGCTTTCATGAACACCAATTTGCATGCTCCAACTAGGGTTACCAAGGTATGAGATGGAGGTAGGCTTTTGGTGAGGAATCATGAAAGTTAGGAGAGGGAACTAGAAAGACATGATCACCGATACTTGCATGCACCAACTAGGCTTTCATGATCACCAATTTGCATGCACCAACTAGGGTTGAGAAGGTATGAGATGGAACTAGGGTTTTGTGAGCAATTTGCTAGTTAGGAGGGGGAACAAGAAACACATGGCCATGCACAATTTGGAAACCAACTAGGATTTCATGAACACCAATTTGCATGTTATCGCTAGGGTCGACAAATAATGAGATGGAACTAGGGTATACTTCAAACAATTTAGGGTTTGTAGGGTATGATGTATGTTAGTATGGTGTGATGAAGTAGTATCATAGGGTATTGTAGGGTATGATATGGTATATATTACACATGCATGCATCACTTAGTGTTAAATGGTACATATTGTTAGTATGTTATGTTATGGTACATGTTATTGTATGCTAGTATGGTATGATGTTAGTGTCAAAGGGTAATGTAGGGTATGTTATTGTGTGTTAGTATGGTATGATGTTAGTATCATAGGGTATTGTAGGGTATGATACGGTATATTACACATCCATGCATGGCATAGTTTTATGATTGTTAGTGTATGTAATTTACTTAGTGTATGGTATGGTTATGATGTTAAAAAATTGAGGATAACCATAATGTAAAAAAGTTGATGAGTCGTAAATTATTCCTTTAAGTATTTGAAATTCATTTAAGTTATCACACATGCACGAACCACACATATCATTATATCACATAGGTGAACCACAAAAATCATGCTCCAATATCAAGTCAACCATATCATGTTCCAAGATCAAGTCAACCATATATGTATAAATTTGAACCTTGATTTATATTATATATGTATAGAAATAATGTTACAAAAACTGCCATACCACATGGCCATAATACAAAATAGTGGATCAAAAAGTACATCTGCGTGTACATGTGAACAAAAAGTTACATCTATGTATGCCCCCTATACATTTATTCTAGTTATCCTCCCTTTTGCTGCCACTGCCAGAGTCTTCAGAGAAGTGTAGCTTTTTTTTTCGACAGCTCACTGGTGATCCCCATCGTTGAACAATAGGGATAGGTCACATCAGTGGAGATTTCAGAAAAACCAAATTTTGTAAGTTAATTTACCAACCTTTAAAAATTATATGTACATTTGTTCAAATTCCAAAACCAAAATAACATTTCTACTTACTATACATGAGTAAGT
>LPNX010050954.1:25622-40444 GCA_001517045.1 Pseudotsuga menziesii
CTAGGGGCCTACATATAAAGTAACATATATGTCAATTTCATATAAAATAGTGAATCAGAGACATATATACTACCTGGACAGAAAATGATGTTACCAAAGAACGCGAAACATACATACCTCGCTGGGGGGAAGAGGTGGGTTGAAAACAACCTCGCTTCGGTGCTCTTCAAGCACCATTGTCACAATAGGTTCCTGCATAAAGTAACATATGTCAAAGTGATACAAGTAAAATGATTTTTCCAAAGAAAGTGAAACATAATTAAAAGCATATTTCAAAGAATACCCGTGTCTCAGAATCTACCTCTGCATGAGAGGGAATAGGCTGCGATACAATATATTCATCCTGGTCAACCTGCATAAAACATGTTGTATTAATATTAGAATACATATTGAATGTTACAATCTATACTATAAATATGTAAATAAAGTTGACAGATTAACAAGTATAGTTCTTACCCCTATTGGTGAAGAACCAAACCTAAATGCAATATTGACGGCCGCATCAATGTTCTCAACATTGATCGGTGGACTAAGCGACTGTGGTGTGCCATGGGACATCAACTATATATTTGTTCACATAATTTGTTAGATAATTAAAGAGAAATAAATTGTGAAAGAATTGAAAATTTTGACATGAAACAAAATATAATATGAAAATAATGAATTTTACTTACAAAGCGAAGTAATCCATCATCTTGGAAGTCTGAAGCAGGGCCATAGCATATTACTCCACACGATGTGCAAGGGTGTGGAGTAACACGATGCTATGAATGCTCTACATCTCCTGTGTGATTTGTAGATGGGCCCTCCTTAGAAGTGCCAGCCCCTTGGTCTACATTGCCTTGGACATCAGTGCCATGTTCAAGCAATGTATCTGCCATGTCAAATAATGCCTCCTATGTATTCTCAACCACAAGACCCGCAGGAGGATATAGCCAAGGGGGTTTTTGTCTACATGGAGGGAATGGCACACGGTTAGGATCCATCCTGGCACCTTCCCTATCTTGGGGCATCCCATGACCAACACCTTTGTTTCCTAAGAGATTGAAGTAGTTAACATGTTTCCCTAGGATGAATTCTGCATAAAAATTCCTAAGGAAATAAAATGGGATGTCCCTATTCCCATGGGGGTCTTCATCGAAGACCATATACCAATGATCCATCCAATTGGTCTTTATATTTGGTTCAATGCACCAGTCTATGGAAATGTGTGGTTGACTGGTGGGTGGAACCAATCCGGTGCTAGGGTCCCGGAATAATGAAAATAACTGGCCTTTTGTAATTATAAGTGCTTTGATGTCTTTATAACTCAATCCATTGGAGTAGTATTGCCTCCTGGATTATCTATATGAGGTAATGTTGTACAGAGCTCCTTGGGATTTGGAAATTGTGTTTGTTATTGTTTCCAATGCATCAACTAAATAATCTCTCAAATGATCCCCCCCTCTAATAGATGAGCTAAGGCACCTCAATGACGCCAAACGCACAATAATCTGTGAGTTTTGGTTTTGTTCCCCCTCCGGGTTTGGTTTTGGGTTAGGTTGTGGGTTAGGTTTTTGTGGGTTAGGTTGTTGTGGGTTATTAGAGGGTGGGTTTTCCACATTGTGTTGTTCATTTGTGTTGTCCATTAAGATTTAAACAAAAAAATACAAGTTATTTTACTTTTAATCATTCTTTGATTGAACATTCAAATTTTTTTTTAGACTTGTTTAAAATAATTATAAAAACAATGAAATTATGGAAAACAATTAAAGAATTGAAGACTAAGTGAAAAGGATAAGAGAATTTACCTGCCATTGGAGCCAATCCACCTCCAACTCAACCTCGAAAAGCTAAAACGCAAATCGCTTATGCGCTATTTCGCCCTTGAGGTTGTTCGCTGTCCCAATCCTGTGAAAATGATATTTGAGGGGCCTACGGCCTCTGTTTTATTTATTTTTTACTTTTCAATATCGCATATGCGATATTGTAAATGTGAAAGACTTCGAAGGTAGTGGAAGTGTTGAAGAAAAAATATTAAGTTTTTCATGGTTAATAGTAGTTCCATAGGAAGCCAAGAATTATCTTGATATCTTCAATTTCACAAATATAAGGAATTACAATGAGCATTATTTCATCTACATATTATAGGTGAGAGGTGGGAGTTGTCTCTTCATGGATCTTGAGGACTTAGAGTTTCTTTTCATTAATTGATACCAAATTCTTTTTTCTAATCCCTCATCCATTAGGCTAAAAAGGAAGGATGAGAGAAGGTCTCGTTGATTATTTCCTCTATAAGGAGAAAGGTACAAGAGGGAGATCCATTCACCATGATTGAAAGAAAGTTTCATGAGGTCAGGGACAAAATATAGTTTGTCTAATTCATAGAGAATCTAAAGGAAATAAGAATTTGTCTAATATATTGCTAGTATAATCTATAAAAAGCCTTTTACATGTTGAGTTTAAGAAGAATACTTGGTTTTTTTGTTGTCTCGAGGGAGTCAATGAATTCATGTTTCATTATGATTCCATCCATTATATTCTGACCTTCTACATATCCCATTTGTTCAATTGAATTTAGATGAGTCATGGGAGGGTTAAGTCTATTGGAAATAACTTTCCGATGATATTGTAAATGAAATTGCAAAGCAATATTGGTCATAAATTAGTGGGAGTGTTGGCATGATCCTCTTCAGTAAATAAATATAAGAAATGTTGGATTAAAGGTGGATAGGACCCCTAGTAATCTCTTAATTTCTTACACCACTTCTTGAACTTCATTCTTGAGTATCTTCTAACAGTGATGAAAAAAATATGTGGTGAACAAGTCATGGATATTTTCCTATAGGCATTTCCATGACCTCTTGCTCCACCTCATCCATTGTTATTTTTTTATTATTTAGTCGTTATGCTCCTCAAAAACCAAATTGGTTATGTGCTAAGTAATCTAAATAATGTGTTGCATGTTCTCTGCTTCTAGATCGGTGATCAAGGTGGATTAGAAATTACTTAGCTCATGTTCAATGTATTTCCAATTAGCGATGTTGTTTTCTTGAATTATTTGGAAGGAGGATATTTTATCGTGCTTATGATGTTGTATAATAGAGTTGTGAAAGAATCTATAGTTTTTGGCCCCTTTTTTAGCAACCTAACTCTATATTTCTACTTCCACAAGGTGTCTTCTTTCCATTCTCTAATTCCTAATTGGGTCCTTAGATCCATTTATTCCTTCTTAATTTGTCCTGAACTTCCCTCTGTGATCATATATTGTTAAAGCCATTCCATTTTATCTTCTAGCTTTGTTTTAGATACAAATATGTTCCCAAATATTTCCTGGTTATATATTTTCACCCTATTTTGAGATTTTTTAGTCTTTGTTGAAAATAATACTTAAGACCCCCCTCGTTATGTATGCTTCTTTCCACCATTTAAATATATTGATTTTGATTCCTATATGATCAATAAAAAAAATTCTCAAATAGAAATGGTCTATTTTTAGTCATCTATCCCAAGTCAATCTTGAAGTTAGCTAGACAATGATTAAAGCCTACACATGGTGAATAGAGGCTTCCATAGTCAATCCATGGCTCATTGATATTTCAAATATTAGGAACCTTTCCAAACAAGAAGAAACCTAGTGATTTCCAGGTTGTTTGTCATTTCATGTGTGAACTCCATTAACTTTATCAATGTAGTTTACTAGTTTTAAACCTTGAACCGTGTCTTCCACATCCATTATGATCATTTGAAAATCCTTCCAACAATAATTTTCTATCCTATATAGCGATATATTGCATATGCGATATTCAACATTTACAAAACACATATGCGATATATCACACTTGAGATATATCGCATATGCATTTTGTAAATGTTAAATAACACATATGCAATATATTGCATATGCAATATTTAACATTTACAAAACGCATATGCGATATATCACATACGCGAGACATTTTCACAAACCTTAGCCTTGTGTTTGGGCTTGGGTTATTCCAAACGTACCATCAATAATGCACATGCGTTCTTGATTTGCACTTCGGAATTGCATTTCTGATTTCTTAAGTGGCACCAAAAAGTGGAACCAAATTCGTGCGAGTGCCCTTATGGGAGTTTCCTTTTAGAGATTATATGTTGGAAATCATTTAACTTAGCACTTATGGATATGTATCAAATTAGATCGATCCTTCTTATGTGATTGTTTTACTAATGTACATAATGCATCAATATTATTTTTCCAATCTCTGTAATATCCATATATAAATATACATAGAATTTAATTGGATACAATCATGAAAACATTATTAAGAAGTAGATCTGTTACATACAGAGTAATCCTACTTATGATTTCAAATAGAAATTAATCTTATATCATAGATGTCAAATCAAATATTTAGTTTAATTCACCATCCACATAGTAAAATTAATAATATTATGAACTGATCCTCTAAGGATATATAGGTTTTTATTTCCATTTCAAGGATACGAAGTAACTAGCAAATTGTATAAATCACAGATCTACAGTAATCAAACTAAGAGGCTATATAAATCATAGATTTACAGTACTCAACTATGAAATCAGTTAAACAATCTATTCTAGATTTGTTTTAAACAAACACATACAGATCGGAGATTCTAACTAACAATATACTCTCCATAAACCATGTGCAGGAAAGTTAAGATAAAATATAATACTTTCACCGATGGGTGTGCTAGCTATCACAACTTTCTTTACGGCATCAAAATCTCGGTCACAAAACAATTATCGTTTTCCCATCATAGCAAAGCTATCATTGATAGCCGAGTCTTAAAACAAATATTTTAACTATTTCCTAAGAAATCGTAGACCCTATGGGTCCTATCAAGTAACGCAACAAACAAAGTAAAGATAGGGTCATAATTCCACCTCATTTCTACCCCAATCTACACACACGAAAAGTATCAGTAGAGTATTCACACACATGCACCATGTTCATCATACGATCACAACATTACAACTCTAAGAAAAATATTATACCCATGGCCATAAGACCATTGATGATGGAAGCCTTGTGACTTAAAACCCAATAGTATATATATATATATATATATATATATATATATATATATATATATATATATATATATATATATATATATATATATATATATATATATATATATATATATATATATATATATATATATATATATATATATATATATATATATATATATATATATATATATAAAGGCAAAACCAATCATTGAAATTACACAGTCGAAGGCCGACATACTTTATGAATTAAACAACACACACACACACACACACACACACACACACACACACACATATATATATATATTAAAGAGTGAATGCTAGACCAGCATCGATGGCTTCCATAGTAATTTTGATACCAACATTAAACAATACGTAAATAAGACCAGTCAATGGCACTCAAACCCTACCACAATACGTATACAACATTACATTATAGTATTGTAACAATGGCTAAAGAACCGTCACAAAACAAAACCAAGAAGGGTTTACTAAAGATGCATATGCATTTAAGAACTGAAACACTTATCTTAATAAACACTATATATTTTACTTCGAAACCCTCACGGCTCCTGCCCTGCATGACCTGTAAACCATAACGTAGATGGTTCATCATGGTTTAGACACTCTTAATAATGAAAACCAGAGAATTAACCAGGGATGAGTCTCATCTTTACCTAGGCGTTTGGAAACATGGGCTTGGGAGGAGGTGACCCTATTGCCTCTCTCTTGAGCGCCTCATCTTGCATTGTTCTTTACAGTTAGGAAAAATTTATACTATGTGAAATCAAAGCCAATATAGAAATAAATTTGAGGGACAACTCTTACCTTGGCGAAATGGCAGAGAGGGCCACGATTGAACTCCTCTAGAGCACCCTTATCCCTCCTTTGTCTGCTTTATAAAACAAAAATACAGTTAGAATTTACTAAATCATTCTATTATTAATTCAACAGTAGCAAAACTTATTTAAAAAAAATAAAACCCTCACATGTAGTAGACAATGTGAAAGTCGAAAATGTGGCTAGTTCAAGTTCTACTCTACAGTTCTCCATGGAATTTGAAGAAGCTCTTTAACACCTTGGGAAGGATAGAAGAGATTAGTGTTAAAACTTTCCCAAAATCCATACCGACACTCAGCAAACAAATCAAATCTCAATGTTGCTTGTTGGCCATAGAAAGTTCTAAACAACTCTTTCTTCCATAGTAGTCAGGGCAGAGCCCTTCGGCTCATGTCGATTACACATAAGAAGCAATAAACCATGTATACAATTTCCATCATGAGTTGAACATATCTCGTATATTTGTTTTTCCCACCAAGCCAACATGCAAATGAGGCCCTAGACAAGAAACAACACATTAAACCACGGTCTTAAAACCCTAAATCCTATATGAACAGATGGACGGTGGAGGGAGCACCACGTAGCCAAGTAAAGGACCTCTCTGTACTATCAACTCACATCCAAGTCATGAATTAATGCCAAAGTCAACCAAGGAAAAACGCAATAACCATCGACAACACAATCATTTAAACCACAATCATTGCAATCAACATTGGGGTATAACCATTTCAATGAACCTTCGTAGGTGTTGGGATCCTAGCATGTGATGCCATCGTGCATTATGCTTAGAACCACACCGTTATAAATTATAACTATATTGTTATTAGATTCCAAGACCATCGAAATAAAGCTACAACAATGGTATTATATTATGCCAATAACATCGAATTACAATGCAACCATCGTATTACACTATGAAACCTTTAACACATTGCAAAGTAAGGTATAACCATATGACATCGTATATAAACCATAGCCATCAAGTACCTTAAAGAAAATGCATCATAGGCCAACCATGTAGTCTCATGCCAAGTATTATGTCTCAAATGCTCACATTTTATTCATATAACAAGAGGTCACCATATGGATGAACCATATGCTTTACAAACCCTAAGTACCTCATGCTTAAGGGGAGATCACCACACACGATAGCATAGACTATGGTAATGCCAAGGTCTTTAATTTACATCGCAACTTATAGGCTAGGGTTAAGACCATGGCGAGTCTCCCCACCCCTTAGGCTAGTTTCACCCTAATATAAAAAGTAAAACAATAAAGAACATGTATAAAAAAAATACATCACCTGCCTAGACATGGCTAGAGATTCCAAGAGAATCTAGCCACTCTCACCTTTCAGCAGAACCTATCTTAACCAAACAGGATTAAGATATTAAAAATTAAAAAATAAAACACATAAAATCTGCTAAGTAAATATGAAAGTAAAGCATATAATTTTTTATTTATTTATGATTTTTAAGGGTGTTAGAGTTTATATATGCTTTTTATCAACATTTCGTTATAATTTATATTAACACTATAAAGTTACATCTTTCGTTACAATTTTATTATATGTATATAATTTTATCATACCATTATATTATTGAATAACTTAATTATACAACTTACCTATCAATGTTTTTAACTATATAAAATAATGTATCAAGGATTTTTCAAGAAATTCACATATATAAAATATACAAGATGCTTAATAACCACCTTGTACATGATTCTATGATACCATGTCAATTGGGACTACACTTCGTATAATCTTAACTTTTGAGAACACTATTAATCGGTAAAGGAAGAGGGTTTGATAAGCATTTTGGGATGGAGTGCCCTTTTAACCATATGGAGCTGTTGTTTGGTGTTTATATTTTTAATTACCAATTATAACCTGAAAAAGTTGGTTTATGGTTTTTTTTTTTCTTCAAGAAATGAGAAGAAGACATTTGATTTAAATGGTTGGTTTTTTTTAAATTAGAAACGCCCTCATATAAAATTTTCCAAATCCAGAGAGTGGTGAAAAGCAACAAAACACAACAAAATTTGAATGCAACTTTGGATTATCATGATTGACCAGTCATTACTACATAAAGAGCAACCAGGAAGCATAGGTACTAGAAGGCGTAAATAACGATTTCCCATTTTTCCAGAGTGGGTTTAGAAGGCGTAAATTGAAATTCCCTATTTTTCCATGGGTCTTTTAATTGTTTGGGCAAAATGCATGGTATTGCTTTCGTGGTTTTACGCCATGGCACTAGTGTGTCTTTCTTTGGCCAGACCTAATAGAACACGACATGCAAGGCCGTTGCTGTCTTGTCGTCTGATTTGTACTGGGGTTTCTTTGAAGATGAATTCTGCTTTCCAAAGATTTATCAAAATCTTTAGGGATGGTGAAACTTATTTACTGGACAGACTTTCTCTAGGGAGGGGAGCCAGATCCGACTATACCTCCCCTCGTGATGAAAAATCTGTCCAATATATAAGGTGCTCCTTCAAAAATAGGGCACCCACATAAATAAGATAAAACAACAAAAAGCATAATGTGATGATGAACAAAAGCTACAAGATTAATGGGTGATTTTATATGGATATTTTATGAGATAAGAGTTTTACTATAATGATGATTAATGTTTATTGAAACTAATTTTTATTTATGATAATGAAATTAAGTATAATTTATATGATAATATAATAATGATGATAATAATTAACTTTAACTAAAAAAATTAAACAGATCACAAATCTTGGGTAAGGCGCCTCCTTTAGGTATCTTCCTTCGCCTACCTATTAGTTTTAGAAACTTAGACTATGGAAAACTGGCATTCTTTGCTGCGAGACTGGAAGACTAAGGTCATTGCGTTCAATCGCTTATCGTAATACTAATTGAACCGAGTACCATCTCCAAAGAGCCCATTTTACCTTCAAATATATCGTGATTATAGACCGATTCCAGCCCACAACCTACCTGAAAGCTTCAATAGATTGAAAGTGTTCTATCAATTTTAACGGCCTAAATATTCTTAATTTTAAATATCCTATAGTGTATTATTTTTTATATTTTTCTTTTTAAATATCTTATTATTTTTTATATTTTTTTTAACCATGGATCTCAGGCTACGCTTTTTAGAAATACCAGGCGTGGAAACATTTTACCCAACTAGTTGAGAACTGCACTGAAGTAGAGTAGAATTATTGCCCAAGTAGCACCACCCTCAACCCCAATAGTGTGCTATTTTTAAGCATCCGAAAGAATATTAAAGTTGAAAGTACAACAATTAATTTTTTTCGGAATATCAGTATGACATATTACCAACGAAACAGACACGAACCTGGTTGCATTGAAGAGGTGTATTCTATAGCCCAGTATTGGAGATATGTGTAACTCCTTTTGTGCTCATCTTAGAGTTGACACTTGTCTTTTATAAAAATAAAAAAATATTATTAAAATAACATGTAGGCTTAAATTAAATTTAAATTAAGTAAAATTGCATATATATATATATAAAACAACCATAAACATTGGATTACACATTTACTCAACACTTCTACTCTAAAAATGGGTTTACACCTTGAGATATTTGATCCCTCTCCATGCTTGGTAGATCCCATTTTAAATAGATCTAAGCTAGGTCAGTTCTAATTGGCATAAGGAACCGAAAGTGAAGTGAACAAGTGGGAGTCTGGGAGCCTCTAGTTCCTGGTGAGGCCTGTAAGTACATAAAATTGAAGGCTGCACATGCACCCTAATGCTCAAACGAACTGAAAGAGGAAAGAAAGGGAAAACCCTATCAACCCTGTAGACTTTCTGTTGGAATGACGTAACAGGTACAGCAAACAAAATGGTGTTCCAAGTTTACTAATGAACTACAAAGGAGGAAAAAATTGCATCTTCACAGTGGGCTTTACACCCACATTTAAATGATTTATTTTTCAAATCTAGAGGAGTAGTGTATGTACATTGCTGTAGACTTCAGCATTAAATTACTAGGTAGAGGGGGTCCCTTGTCCCACAAACAAGGGGTCTCATACACCAAATTGGTGTCTTTTTGACCCTTTGACCTTAAAAATAGATTATTATTATTATTATTTAAGCTTCTAAAACTTTAATTTAAATGATTTTGGTGGGTGAATAACCTATTTTTGATGTAGTAATTTATTTTAAGCCAATGAATGTTTAATTTAATTTATTTTTGTTTAGGTGAATGGCCTATTTTTTGTCTTATTTTATTTTAAACCTGTGATAGTTTAATTTAAATTATTTTTGTTTTGGTAAATGAAGTAGAGGTACAATAGTCAGATCAAGGTTCTGGTCAATTAACTAAAATTAGATCCAATTAAAAAATACATATATTAGATCTAAATCATAAGTATCATTGCTATTTAATTGGCAGAGTTATAAATAAGTTATCTAATTACCAGATGTCTATGCCTAATGTGTGAGATACATGTCATCGCACTAACTACACATTGGCTCAATTCCCCTGCAAAATGGAGTTTCAGTAAACCTTGTGTACATTAGCTTGACTCCTAGAATCCTAGATGTAGTTTGATTGTCACAAAGACTGCACAATACCATGCAACTAAGTACACTTATCACATGAGTTCAGAAGAGTTTATTAGAAATTCCACTGATACAATGACTAAGGATTTCACTGACACAATGAGTACACCCAAAGATACTATTAATTGCATTCATCACATGAACTACTTTCAATTATTTTATAATGGTTTATTATTAATTTTGAATTACTAGAATAAGGTCAATATAAATAGTACACTTATCTCATTCTATTACAATTTAAGAAAATTAGAAATGGTATTCCATCCTAAATTTCTAAAATACAAAAAAAAATTACACAAAAAGTGTCATAATTATAATTCATCACATTATGTTAAATCCACAAATCATAATTTCAAAACAGCTGAATTAACGTGAAAAAAATTGCGTTATAAACTCAAAACTAAGATCTAAACTCAAAACTGAGCTGTAGGTCACCAGATTCGACATTTATATCAAATCAGCAAGGCATGTGACAGTGTCCTGTTCGAAAGTCTATGTCTACATCAAAGCGGTCTGTTTCAATTATGAGTGATGGCAGTCTTACGCTTATTCATCTTGGAAGCCTATATACATAATACGAGTCACGACAGGCATGTGATTGTTGAAAATGCTCGCCTAGTCGCCCGACTCGCCCCTGTTCGCAGATTTCTCCTTCTTCAGACTTCTCAGCGTCGTACCTGATCATCATCTTCTGCCCAATATTAGAATCCGAGCAGAGAGTTAGATTCCAATGCGCCGTATGTCGGCAGGGAGATTGTGTTAGATTTCTTCAGAGCCCTTGCACGGGCAAGACGTTTTTATATTAATTTCCGCTGCCCCACAGCATGAAAGAAGGCCTCAAGGCCCTTGCTCTCTCTCTGTTCGTTGACAGTTTCATTTGATGAGGATGAATCAACTGGCAAGGCCGTTAACGCGGCTGGATTTGCGTAGGCTCTCATGCCTTATAAGGGTTGTTGGAAAGCTAATGTCACTTCACTGTTCCTGCTTAGATAGGAAGACGCGAGTTTGTCATGGTGCAAAGATGGTGATGGCTGCTTAGAATCGGGAAGACCTATAAGATTAGCAACATTTAGGTCAAATTACTGTTTTTTCACCGAATGTTAGCACAATATCTTAAAGGAATCATACAAGTCTATTTAAATCTTTGTGCATGTTATATTTTCAATTTAGAACTGATCGTTGTATAACATTGTCCCATCTATACTGCCAATCAAGAATTGATAGCTGTACTCTAAGACAAACATTTGATTTAATCAGTGAACATTTACATCATCTTAAATAATAGTTGTATTATTGGGTACACATTTCCTTCCAGAAATAAGCACTATTAATTAATAAATCCATATATGGAATCTCGATGAATTGTGTGAAGAGTTTTTCTCACATTTTTAACTGCGACAATTTAGCTGAACCAAGTGTCAATTACTTTTTATGCATCGTTTATCATCGTAAGACTAGCTTACTCCATTTTTCTCATTATACTTGAGCACGGATCAAAGAAACAAAACCATTTGTAACTTAACTTCGCAGCCAGACCTATACCCAACAAGAACTAAACCTAGTAGTTGGAGAACCAAGTAATTATTAAAGAACATAATTCATCTTAATTTTCCATAATTAATACCACAACATCTAGAGTTATCATCATGGAAACCCTTAATTGTAAATCTTATGCTTTTAAAACATTTCAATTATTGTATAAAATGAACCTTTATGCATTGCCAAAAAACAATTCTCTACAATACTAGGGATGTATACCTTATGAAATCACACAACTTAATATTTGAAAGAAAAAGAAAAAACTAGTGTGCTTACACATCCATCAATTGACATAATCATTACAAACAATGAGAAAGACAAACAATGCGATTACACTTTGTATCATTCTACAAGTTCAAGCTAGTAAGCATGTTCTAATTTTAAAACCTCGAAGGGTTCCTTTATCTTTCATCTTTCATTTAGATGTACAATGTAACACCCCATATTTGGACTACGTATGCTTTTCAGACATACCTACTCAACTTTATCTACTTATTATTTGTTGGACTCCACTAAACTCAATAAACTATATTTTGGTACATTAGACCTATGTTGTTGTTATGTTTATGATGATTACCATGCTTATGGCGATACCATAATTATGATGATTAGGATGTTATTATTTTCATGATGTTATTATGTTATGCGATTATGCTGTTGTAATTATCATAAGATTAGATTCTTTCATACTCACAATGTATGTTTAATTGTCCTCATTGATGAAATGTGATATATATGATGTAGTAAGTGGATACCAACCTATGACGTGATAGATTTTAATGATTTTATGTGATAAAATGAAATCATGTTGAAAGCATGGATCAAATGATGATCGAATGGAAATATTTGTGGGTGAGTGCAAGCTAATGAGGGTCACTTTTGGCAGGTTAGATGCAATAGAAAACTGGAAAAATGAGTCATCCCTCCACTTAATTGTATTTTTTGACATACTTACACAAAATATATTGCTTTGAGTAAATACAATTAAATGTAGGAAATTGAATCACATTTCCAAATATATAAGGTTTATGTATTGAAATTTTTTATAACTATGTCAAGTTTCATTTTTTTCTAATAGTCACTTTTTTTTAGGCAAATGATAAGGTATATGTTTTTGTGGGTGCAGCCTTTGAGGGCCTAAATGATGCTTTCGGGATACAAAACTTTGCAGCAATGTAGATAACATATGCCACTAGTGCAACTCTATTTTTTGAAACTAAAATTAGTATATTTTATTTATTTTTATAATTATCTAAGTGATCATTCCTCAGAAATGGTACCTGTTTTGTCGATGCAACCTTTGATGGTCTTAATGAAATAATCATGAAATGAGTTTTCTATAGAATGTAGAGGTTAGTGTCTTCCAGTGCACCATATGTATATTTTTTAAAACGATTTCGAATTGAAAGAGTTATGGAAAAAACACTAACAACATGTATTTTGAGTTAAAGAGTTAGAACATAATAGAAATTGAAAACAAATAAGAAAATATAATATTTTTTAAAGAATTACATATTTATAATCTGTAGAAAAAATGTTATTTATGTTTAATATTTCGCCAAAAATGATTGTGTGTAGCATGTTATCCAACTTTTTGTGCCTTAAGTTGGGTTACCTGAGGAGCCGCCAGTTGACAGACTTGTTCAAAGTCTGATTCCAGTGTATCAGTTGATCCGTGTGCNATAAAAATAAAAATAAAAATAAATAAATAAATAATTTTTTTTTTTCATGGCATATTTTTTTTATATACATGGAACTGCGACACTTCTGTTTACATGCAGGTACCGGAGATTCCTGGATTCTTGGGCACTCTTTTTGATCAATAGATCAAGTAAGTACCCGTCCCGCAGTTGGAGCCAGATGTTATCCAACTTTTTGTGCCTTAAGTTGGGTTACCTGAGGAGCCGCCAGTTGACAGACTTGTTCAAAGTCTGATTCCAGTGTATCAGTTGATCCGTGTGCTTGTCTAGCCAATATTGGCTAGTCGCTTTTTTATTTGAATAATTTTGACCATGGCCCCGCGGGATTTGTAATAAAATGTGCTAGTAGGATATTTTTGAGTGGTTCGGTCTCCTAAGACGTAGAATTGCAAATAGGGTATTCCAGGGAGTTTTTTGCCCCTGACAATTATGCTTTGCCTTCAGCCGAGTATAATTGACGAGGTTTTCTCCCGCTTCCTCCAAAGCTGGAATGCCCGATGTTGAATTCTGGGCCTTGGGGGGTTATTAGAGCCCAACTGAGTGTTATAAGCCTACTAGACATTATTTAGATAGATCATGGTCATGTCCTAAGTCATCTGGACACATAAAAAAAAATTCGAAAAAATCTTTTTCGAAGAGTGAAAAAATATTTTTTAATTTTTAATTACTTTTCCTAAGTTTTTTGGGTTAATTTTTCAATAAATTAAATGGAAAAAACCCGTTCGTGATCCGGACTCAGAATTCAGTGATTGAAGGCTCTAACCTTAAGCCAAAAGTCATTCTTGATCAGCCAGCCAGTCAGAACCAACTTTCAGATCAGCAATCGGACACATAATGCCTTTTTACTCAAAAACGTCAATTTTGAGTAAAAAATGATTTTTTAGTAAAAAAATGATTTTTATTAAAAAAATGATTTTTATTAAAAAATGATTTTTATTAAAAAAAATGATTATTTTGGAGAAAACTAAAACTCTCCAAATTAATCCAATTTTAATAAAATAAAAGGCTAAATGACATCTCATGGAACACTTATGATGATTGGAGTTATCATAACTGAGCTTCAGTCATCATTAAGAGAGCAATTAATTTATTATCAGTTATTAGACATGTCATCTCCAGCTAAAGATGAGATGGAGAGCTCTCATTGGTCCGGTGATTT
>LPNX010050959.1:16895-30282 GCA_001517045.1 Pseudotsuga menziesii
ACAGCTGATGGTCTTGTTATACTAGTTCTCATCAACATCATGTTGCAAGACAAAAATCTCAGCATTTTCCTTAATTCCTCAAGAATTGAAGTTAGGAATGAGCAAGGATGGATCATTTTATACTTTTGACCACCACCACTCTTTTCTTGTCTAAAAAATGTGGTACTTATATCAGTAACACCCTTTTGTTGAATGCAATAAGCGGTTCCACCACCTGTTCACCATGTACAATATGCGGTGCTCAGCTGGTAACGCCATTTTCCCTTGGACAAGAAGAAGTGCCCGAGTTATAAAGGAAAAAAAGGAAGCTTCAAGACTCTTATCGAAGCTTGACTTCATGGAGTCTCATCCCTATGGTTCAGGACACTTGTATACTGAGATCCCTCATTGTAGGATCCTCCCTCCACCTCACCCATTAAGTCCTCAACCTATTATATCCTCTCATGCCTTTAAATACTAGCTTATCCCTCATGGGTAAGGAGAGTAATAACGTGTTATTGCATCCAAACTCTGCCCAAATTCATTCAACACTAGTGAATGGTTAGTAGGAAATCTTGAGGATCTGAGGCAAAGTTCATTTGACAAGGGTTCTCAACACCAAGGATTAGTTTTTATGCTCTCTTTCTTAATTTTTTTATTGCAAATGAAGGTTTCTTTCCCATAATTTTTTTTTTGTTTGATTATGATTTTGTTATTGTTGAATTCCTTGGTCATTGAAATAAGATCATAGACTAGCATGTTACTTTGATCTGGTTTGTGTTTTTGTTGTGTATATTGCAGGGCATTTGCATAGATCAAGACCTCCAAAGACTAACCTTTGCATACTGTGGAAGGTGAGAAGAGTATTCAATTCAAGAAGTTTATGCATTCTTAGGGAAATTTTGTTTATATTGTAACTGTTTTGTTCTAGTACTGATTTTTTCAGGATAGGGAAACAACCTTTTTCCGCATTGGCTAAGTATTTTTGGTAAAAATTGGAGACTCTGTTGGGGAGCATAGATCCGAATTCTTGGTTTTGTTTTTGAACTTCTCTTCATTTTCAATTTCAGTTTATAATTTAGATCTTCTTGTGAATTAGTTAGATCTGGCTTCGAATTGTTAAATATGCCTTCATCTACCTCTAATAATTCATATCCTTACTTTTGTATGTTGATTGGATCCAGTATCTGATATTTAACATATTTCTTTTTTTGCCTCTCTGTGTGATTTCAAAGTCTTCGTTAATGGCCACCGCACCTAGGTAGTGTAAAAAGAACAGCCACTGCACCTTACCTTAAGGTAGAAAGCGGTGTCGCTGCACATTTTTAGTTAACAGAGAGCGGTGCCACCGCTCTGTTGCTATGGACAACGTGTAATGCTCAGCTAGTAACACTTTATGCTCACCTGTCAGCCAACGGTGCTAGGTAGGGTTTTAATCCCTGATTAGTTTTTGAGATATTGCATTCACATTTTGGTTTCTGAGTATTCTTTCCCTTTGTTACTGATAATTGAAATCATTAGTCAATATATGGCAAGTGTTTTTGGGCTTGATTTGTTCATAAACTTTCAAGAGTTAGTTTTGGTTTGACCTTTGAGTATTTTTTATTCTTTTTGGTTTTGGTTTGAAAGAGGATGTTTTTTGAAAAGTAATCATATATTCAGATCTTTGAGTGTTGTTGATTAACTAGAAAGGAAAGTAGTTTTACTTTTGTTCTCTTTATAGATTGTTAAAATATTTTTTTTATACCTATTATTGAAAAATTGAGAGAAAATTGACCATAGATCTAAGCATAGGGATGAACTATTGATTACTTTATTAGTCTCATTAGCTTTCAAGTATCCATGTTCTGATCGCTTTATGTATTTTTTTCTCACGACAAAAAGAACAAACAGTTTGTTTTTGGAAATTTTTTCATTTTGATGAATTGAAAGAGTTCGGTGTGTTAATTAGCGATAGTGTTTTTCTTTTCAAAAGAGATATAGTTGTTTTTCTTTTCAAAATTTTGCATTAGAAAGTCTTTTCATGCTTACAATAGGAGTGAAGATATAGTTCAATGTTTTTGGCTTGGGATTTATTTGTTTTACAAAAACGATAATTGAACCTCTATCCCTTCCTTAAGTAGGGCATATCCAGAAAGTTGAAGTGAAAAATTTGCATGAGCATATTGCATGGTTTTGCATTTCTGTACTCTCCTCATGCATTCACCTAGCCGTAAAAGATAAAAATTAAGCACTAGTTTAGGTTAAAATTTTTAGTAATTTGAGTGATATGATAAAGACGTGTTCCGACATAATAAAATGTAGGAGCTGTCGTTATTTTCCTACATTGCATCTTGAGGATCATGTGGTTCTTCCACATATTGATGGTGTATCAAACGACCTTTCATGTACCCTGGAAGTATATCGAAAGGTACTTCACATAATTAGTGGTATATAGGAAGCCCCCTTTCTAACGATTGTGCATTAGACAACACTACTATGGATTTGAGCTCCCATGTACCCTGTCTATAATGGGAGACCCCTCTAGGAAACCGAGACCAATTGAGAAGATCCTTTTGGTCATCCCGTTGGGGAAATACACCAAGAAAAATCTCAGGTAGATACTATGCATGTGTCATCCAAGTAGTTAGGTATTCAAAAAGGGTATGATCCCAATCCTCCTTGTCGCATTTTACTGTTGGACCCTACGGTATATCGCAAGTTGTGACAACTTGAAAATCCTAGTGAGGAACCGGCTTTTATCAGCCCCTCCTACCATTTAAGTCTTCTTGTGACCTTAGCTTGCATAGCTTTTGTTTTTGTGTGATCCTTTCTTTTTATAAAAACCTACGGTAGGATTTTTCGGTCAGCATTCTGGTTGAGTTACCTGTGAGACGATCTCGCAGGTTGTAGGGTTTTCCACATAAATCTCCTCCCATTATGAAAGGAATGGAAAGGGAAACCATGGACCAACCGACTACAGTTGATTCCCATGTAGAAGGAATTCTAGTTACTAAACCTGGGGAATAGATCTCTTCCTTTGAAAATCTATCCACTCGAGTGATAGTTCAATAAGCTTCTGCGGAAGATACGACCTTTCATTTTCAAATGGTTTTTCAACCTCATGCACGTGATTAGGTATTTACCCTTCCATCACACAATATTGTAGCATCGTAATTTGGTCCATGTGCTCCTTTCTGGGAGACTTATTTAGGGCATGTTATCTCTGAGTATGAAACCACAAGTTTACCTTACGTTACCCCCCCACGAGAAACTAGACTCACAATGACCAAGGAAATCCTTGGACCACTTCTAGTAACTCTTGATCATTTGTGTAGAATGGGGGACAACATACGAAGGAGGATTCTTTCTCCTCTACCCCACCATTTATAATTAGCCTTCCCTACATACCATGCTCTTCAATCATCTCATATGGATCCTAACTCAGGTTCATTGCTTCAAAATGTGGTCACTTATGATCCAGGTCAACCCTCCATCCCTACCCCACCAAATTGGAATCCCCCATCTGTTTCTAATTCTCATGCACATTCCACCATTGGGGTAATCCCCCATCCCAAGTTGTTTTGTCAACCAGGGTAGGCATTTCTAGTATGGGACAAAATCTTGTTGTAGGAAAACCAACAATTAGTGTACCTTCCACGAATAACAACATGGTTATCCCCTCTTTTGGTACAGGAAAAACCTCATGGGTCCAAACTACCTTTATTCAATCTTCATGGGGTTATACTTATCCGAGAAATCAAGATCCTGTAGTCAATTAGAATTGTTAACCTAGAACATTAGGATTTATTTATCCTGGAATGCCTTACTCCGAGAATATGTATACCCCATGGGGAAAACCTAATGGTCAAATGTCCCTGCACCTTGAAGACCACCTGTCAATACTACTAGAGGTTATGGAGGTCCAGCTTATGGAGGTCCACCACTTGGAGGTCCTCCTTTTGGAGGTACACCTTCTGTAGGTCCTCCACCTAGAGGTCCACCTTACGAAGTTCCACCACCCATAGGTCCACCTTCTAGAGATCCACCACCTAAAGGACCTCCTCCACCTAGGGGCCCACCACCTGTAGGACCCCCTCCACCTAGAGGCCCATCCTTTGGAGGTCCACCTCCCTCGGGTGGCCCACCACCTGGAGGACCCTTGGGAGGATCATTTATGAATCAACCACCCAATCAACCAGTGATGGGAACATCATCAACACATGTTTATCAATCAATGTACGGTCCTACTTGTCCACAAATGCTATATCAGTATTACCAGTACACGCAACACAACTGACAAATCCTATTTTTTTCCACTTTGGACTTGCCATACTTGTCCAAATTAATTAATGAACCCATCCAACATGCCCCTTTTTGGCCTGCAATTCCAATAAAATTACCATCAGGCATCCGCAAGTTTGATGGGAAACAAGGTAAAGATCCGAAAAACCATGTTATGACCTTCCATATATGGTGTTGTTTGAAATCCATGATGGATGACTCCTTTCGTTTGAGGCTCTTCCAAATAAATTTGACTAGCACGGACGCTAAGTGGCATATTCAACTTCTAGAATACCTGTTTGTGGATTTTAATCCATTGGAAATTGTTTTCCTTACCCATTTCTAGCCTCCCATCTGTTATGAAACTAGTACAGATATTTTGAGTTCTCTTTGAAAGAATACTTCCACTCACATATTCGATCACATTCATGAGTAGAGGAGACGTATTAGGTTGATAAAAGATCATATTCCAGATCAACTATTAGCTAGTTGGTTTACTAAATCATTGTTTCCTCCTATTACCCGAGATGTGGTTATGGGAGGTTTTGTTACAAAGGAACATGTTATTAGTTGGGATCAATATTTGGACTTAGTTTATTTACAGTTTGAAACCTTATATGACATGATACCTCATGCTCCTCATCCCATTATCGATCCCACTAAGCCACCTGCTGAAAGCCTGTAGATGGTGTAGTAGGTTTAATCGATCCTCCATTTACGATGAAATATCCTAAACAGAAAATTCCTTCTACTGTTGCTTCATTTACTCCTATTGTTTCCGCTGAGGTGAATGTTATCCAATCATCGCAAACACCCAGTAATAAGAAATAGTGCTAAAACTAAAAAATATGGAAACCAACAGAAGAATCCCAAGATTGCGACTTCAGAGAATTATTCCTAACCCAAATAGAAGGCTAAGTACCTTGTCTATTTCTGGAGGTGATGACTTCATGAAAGAGTGTCCTACACATGAAGAGATTAATAATTTTTGGAAAATCAATCCCACACTAACAGTGTTAACTGACCCTTTCCCATCCCAACAACAATTAATTGATCATACATATTTGCATGGGCCCTCTTCCTCCACTGAGGAAATCAGAATGATGTCCGTCAAGACTGTTGCATTGACCACATGAAATTAGGCATTCGATAAACCTCTTGATAAAAAGTATGAAGGTTCCTCTCCTAAGAAGACTTCTTATTCTAACCCTTCTCCTCCACCTCTGTCTAACGATCATCTTACTATTGATAAACCTAGTTTTGAAACGCTTTTGTGCACTCCCAAGAGTACAATCCAGAAGTCAATTTTTAATTCAAGTGCTTGAGCTACCAAATTTTACAACATTGTTGAAGATTTAGCTCAGGAACCTTGCACCATGTCTACACTAGAAGTACTCCAAAGTTTCCCTACAAAGCGTAAAAAATTGTTTTCATCCCTAGGAGCCTTAGATCTGGGTAAGTCCACTACAATCGATTTTAATGTGAAGAATTACAAATTGAGGTTGTCCCACCAACTCGCTTTTCAAATCATAACTAGGGTGGTAGGTAGGAAATTTAATCGTATTGTACTAGACGAAGGAGCTTCCACCTTGGTTGTATCTATGTCTTGATGGAAAGCCATCAGCTCTCCTGAACTTAATCGGTCACCAACCAACTTGAAAGCCTTTGATGGATGAGGTTTCTAGCCTCATGGCTTGTTAACAAAATTATCTATTGAGCTGGGGGGAAAAACTATTTGTATCCAAATAGAAGTAGTTGATTCTCTTTTGGAATACAACTTGTTATCAGGGAGAAATTGGTTTTACTCTATGATGACAATAGCCTCATCAGTAATTCACACTCTCCAGTCCCTCACAAGGGGAATATTGTAACCATTGACCAACTTCACTAATGTTCACCTGATATCACTACCACCATATAAAACAATGTTCCTACATTGGGGAAATCCCCTCCTCCTTATAAATATTTAGGAGTTGGAATTTTGAAATATTCATCCCTTATGGGAGTCTTTCCATCTACTGCTTTCCCTCTTAGTACAAAATTTTCTATGGTTAACATGATATCATCTACTGTCATGGGCATGTATAAACGAAAATATATTGTTGAAGTACCTTCTTTGGATCCTCATGAAACCATGTACCATTCCATCCAATATACTTTTGATGCTTACTTTGATGATCACCATCTAGTAGCATCAGATCCATACCATATACCCTATTTTCTAGATTCCCCTCTCTCGAATATAGATGATCTCTTACATGCTTTCCGATTTGACGATTCTATCATGGATATTATGAGTTCAGGTGAATCCTTATGGGAGGATCATCACCATATATCTTCTTTTCTTCCCAATGTCGATCGGTGGATTCCGATTTTGTATCGCTTATCACTTCTAATATTATCGAGCATCCTCAAACACCTATGTTATTGTAGGATGTTGATTCTGAAGGGAATTTATGCAGCATTACTCAAACTGTTTCCATTGACATGTTGATGAAGCCAGATATTGTTGAATAGGTTCACATTGGCCAGAATTGTTTAGCAATAGAAATTGAAGAATACCAAGATCTTTTCAAGGAATTTATGGATTTTTTTTCCTGGAGTAACAAAAAAATGTCAGGTATTGATCCATATATTGTAGTACATGAGATCAAGACTTACCCAATGAAAAAACTGGTTAGGAAAAAACTCCATAAGGTCCACCCGAGGAAATATGTAGCAATAAAAGCTGACGTTAAAAAACTTTTGAAAGATGGTTTCATTTATCTAGTGCCATTGACTGAGTGGGTGTATAATATTGTTCATGTTTCCAAGAATTAAAGAATTATTAGGGTTTGCATCGATTTCATGGACTTAAACAAATATTTTCCAAAGGACAAATTTCCAACCCCCACATTGATCAACTTTATGGATGGCTTCTCAAGATACAATTAGATTGAAATACTACGCAACGATTAGCACAAAACAACATTGATTTTACCATGGGGAACCTTTTCTTACTGTAAGTTACTTTTTGGATTGAAAAATGTTGGAGCTACATTCCAATGAGATATGTCCTATGCTTTTCACAATATAAAGGACATCATGGAGCCATACCTAGATGACCTCCTTGCTCATTCAAAATGGAGAGATGATCATGCAGGGAAGCTTAGGGACATTTTCCTTCGATTCTACATTATCATATTCATATTAATACACATAAGTGCATAATTTGTGTGGAAACTTAACACCTTATTGGATTTGTTATTTACAAATATGGTGTCTGGATTGACCCCTTAAAAATTTCCACAATTATGGCCTTACCACCACCAACCAACATAACAGAACTCCAAATTTTGCAAGGGAAGGAAAATTTCTTTGGCGTTTTGTGTGCAATTTTGCAGAGAAAACGCATGGTTATATGCATCTGTTTAAGAAGAACGCTCCTTTCATTTGGAATGATAAAGCTCAACAATATTTTGATAATTTTAAACATGCCATAACACACTCACCTGTGATCCACCACCCTAATTATTCAAAATATTTTATGCTTTACATTGCTTCGTCCACTACTACAATTGGTATGGTTCTAGTGCAGGAGGATTCGAACGAACAAGAACATGTGATTTATTATCTTAGTAAGAGTCTTTTAGACTCTAAATGTCGATACTCACATGTGGAGAAGTTAGCTTTGGCTATGGTCATTATTGTACAATGTTTTCTTCATTACATCATACTTCGCACAACTACTGTTCTCATGGACCAGAACCCCATGTACTACACCCTAACTCTTCAGGTACTGGGGGGGAAGTATTCTCGTTGGATCATCATTCTCTAGGAATTCGACCTTTAATTCGCTAAGACCACTTTTGAGAAATCATTAGTTTTTGAGGAGGTGATGTGTGATATTCCCGTGCTATCACAGAAACTGAGCCCAATGACTCATTTCCTGATGATTTCTTGTTCCTTATTAGCACGACAAACCTGTGGTATGAATATTTGATCATATATCTCCAAACCCATATATTTCATATTGACCTATCTCATGATGATATTCGACACATTTGCCATCACACTAAATATTATCTCATTCTTAATGACAAATTATACCGGTGTGGTATTGATTCCATTCTCTAATGATGTTTAACACACGATGAGACTAAATAAGTCTTGAATGACTGCCACTCTAGATCATGTGGAGGTCATCTTTCTAGGATGGATGCAAATCAAAAAATCCTTCATGTTGGTTACTTTTGGCCCTCGATCTTCAAGGATTTCCATGAAGCGATAAAACAATTCCCACCCTGTCTGATTTTCTATCCGAAAAAGCGCACCCAACCTTCTCCGTTACACCCTTTCATTGTCATTGGCCATTTTTCCAAATGGGGGATGGATTTCATGCATTGTAAGCCTACCTCAATTGGGGGAAAGGTTACATCATAGTAGTTGTTGATTATTTCACGAAATGGCATGAGGAAATTCCTACATATGTTAAGGATGGTAAGGTTGTCGCCTTCTTTTTTTTTAACTATGTCATTGCTAGGTTTGGATTTCCTCAAGCTATAGTGATTGATCATGGATCTGATTTACATAATCAGATGATGGTTGATTTAAGTGCTAATTTGGGTTTTCGTCATGAAAAATAAACCCCCTACCATCCACAAGCTAATGGCCAGGTTGAAGCCATTAACAAAGTCCTTAATACCATGATTTGTAGGATGGTTGGAGAACATAAGTCAAATTGGAATTTAACTTTGTTTTTGACACTTTGAGCCTATAGAAATTCTGTGAAAACAACAACCGATTTCACACCTTTCCAATTGTTCTATGTACTAGAATTCATTTTACCTATCAAATGCAAGATGACGCCACTTAAACTAGTTGTTTATATTATACCCAACACCTTGACCCAAGGAGGAGAAATCCCTTTATTTAACTAAACTTGAAGAGAATCAATGAGATGCGGATCTAGCTAATGAGTCACACAATAAATGAGTCAAGGATCAATACCATACATCTGTTTAAGCTCGGGTCTTCAATGAAGGAGTCCTTGTTTTGAATCATGATCAGAAACATGATAAATTGGGGAAAGGGAAGATGGAATCAATGTTGTATGGGCCCTACATTGCGAGAAAAGTAATGGAAAAAGGGGGCCTATGAATTAGTGGACTATAATGGAATACCTTTCAGGAAGCCTCACAATGGGATGTACCTAAAAAGGTGCTATTATTAATACATCTTGCATCAGTACCTTGTATATATTTGTATATATTGACTTTTGGTGTGGTTTTGGGTCTTGTCCGACACTGATTATTCCATGTTATGGTTTAAATTCTATAGATGACTCTCTACTATGGTTTTGTTAATGGTTCTAGCCTTCATACTTTGAATATTGCTTCAGTATCCTAGGTACTCCATTCCCAAGTTGGTGACCTAGTTTGTCCAGGGGAGTCTACCTAGGTCATTCTACTAACAAATAGTTGAGCATCATGCGTTGATAGGGTTGTTAACTGAGGCTTCATCTCATTATATTAGTCACTTGGTCATCTTTTTGGACTCTGAGCTCATGGTTTCTCAATTGAACCATGTATACACCATCTGAAACCTGGTGCTTCTTTGTATTTTTTGAAGAGTACATTTCCTTGAGAGATCATTTGAATCTATCGCTTTCCAACACATTCCAAGATCATATAAATAAATTGTTGATTCACTAGCTAATTATATGTTATACTGACATATTTCTCGTTCTTGATACATTGATATGTAAAATAACATGAAACATTGTAAATAAACCGTGTCAAATATGCAATCCATGTAAATAATATTCCATTGCCAAAATCATGTAGGCCACAAAAATTAGTCTGTATATATATATAAAAGCCTACTAGCTTCCAACAATACAAAATGAAAAAAATACTGAAGCTACTAGCTTTCAGTGCATACATCCTGTTGAGCCATAGTGATGCTCATGATAGCACATGATGGCCCTCGTTACTCTACATTGCATGTGGCCAAAGTGACCTGGCAAACTAGTTGTGTGGCTCTTGTACTTGCTACGGAGTTCATCCACTGAGATGTTAGGAATATCAAGAGTGAGCATGTTGAGGTTTCCTTCAAGATCATCCATCTCATCATCATCATGACACACAAATCGGGCATCATCTCTCCTATCAATCAAAGACGATCCTCCTGGTCTTGCTATCCCTAAATCTACACAATAGGAAGCATGTCTCAGTATCACTTCATAAAAATCATAAAAATACATAAAAACATAAAAACTTGCATATTTTAGTGTCATACTCACCGAGGTCCCCCCATTGCTCATCCTCAGGTAAAGGTAGGTCTAGGCCTCCTAAAAATTCCGTTCCTGTGTAAGCATAGTCCTCAATCATGAGGAGTTGTTCATCCAGCTAAAGAAAGAAAGAGGCCCCATACTTCACTCTAGGTCCCCCGCCACCATGTCGGGAAATAACCTCTACCCAACTGAGCATACGTGGGTACCCTACTCTAATCTTAGTGAATGCCACTTGTGTCCTCAGTAGTGGAACTCTCTCCAAAAATATGACACTAAGATGGTGCCATACCTGAACTGCTTTAGCTATCTACAATGACACTTGGTGAGTTGTTCTTTGAATGTGGCCAACAAGGCCTTGACATAGTTGAATATAGTTAGGCCCATGGATTCTAACGCATAAAACATGTGTTCCCTAGATGCTTGGTGAGCCCCTTGGCTACCGAAAATGCACTGCATGGTGAATAAGACCATCCGCAAGGGAAGGTCCATCACATCCTTGACAGGAATTTTCTTCCCACTCACCTGTGTACTCGAGAAACAATATTGGTCTATCAATACATGTGTAGTGATGTCCCCACCACAAGGTCTTATCAAGTAAATGAGCTCCCCTCACCTAGATAAGCCTATCATGAAGTAGAAATCCTCCAATTCCACAGTCAAAATGTGACCACCCACCTCAAAATGTTGTTGCTCAGGATTCCACATAATGAGTATATATTCTAGAAACCTTATTTGTGCCTTCATGATCGGAAATTTGAATAATTTGAGGAGTCCACATTCACGGAGGGAATTCATCGTGCCTTGGTCATTGGCCCCATGAATATTGTTGATGTAATTGTAACTTCGGAATGTATTCACTTGTATTTCTTATCTATTGTAACCTGATGTTCGTTCTGGGATGTATTGTAATATATTTGAGTCATGTCATACCCCGATGTTTATTCTGGGAAGTTTCTATAATGAGAAAGTCATGTCAAGTCATTATGGGTAACCCTCCTATTGGTCAAGGGTTAAATTCCCCACAGTTGTGTGGCCCTTGGGTTATTAGACTATCCTAGTGAATTCGACCCTAGGTGAGTCATTGTAAGTAGGGGAAATAGTCCCCACCATTGTGTTACCCTCATATTGGTTGGAGGAGGCAAAGTCCTCACAGGTGGTGGGGCACTAGGGTTATTAGACACTCCTACAGATGTCGAATCTAGTAAGTAATTGTTAAGTGAGGCTGACATGTTGGAGTGCTCTTCAAGTGAACGAAAGAATATAAATAGAGATTGAGCCTCTCTATTTATCTCACTTGCAACACTCACCCTCACTCATTGAGGGTGCATGAGTGAGAAAGGAGAAGCTCTCTCAGTGTGAGAGAGAGACTGCTGATGTGTGGAGATCATCTTACTATTTTGGTGCTGATTCTATCTCTGAGGAAGTTGCGGGGTTTTCTCCTTTATGGTTTCCCCAAGGAAAAATCTTTGTGTCTCTTGTCTCTTGTGATGTTCTTATGTTTTATTATTGTTCTTGTTATTCTCTCAGTGAAAAGATCCTAAGATCATAATGCTAGCTTATATGATGAAAAACTAACATGGTATCAGAGCTAAACTGAGAAGAATATATTGTGCATATGTAGAATCTAGGTATTCTTACTTTTTTGGGTCTCTCTCCACAATCCATCAGCAAACGCATGCTAGGTTGACTTTCCATTGAAGGGCGCATCTTTCTGTCGAAGCGGAATTTGATTCCAAGCATTTTCAGTTTTTTATGCTGAAATTAGGGATTTCTACAGAAGAGGAATTTTTGAGTGAGACCAGCATAGGATTGTTCTCCTCATAAAAACCGAAGTTTAGAGACCTAGATCAAGAAATTTGGTTGGGTGAAACTCCAGGAAAGTCAAACCCTAGTTTGACCCCAAGCTAGGAAAAACCCTAAATACTAAAACTGCTACGTTTTGGTACATTCGCTATATCCCTATATTGAAAAATTATAAGGAGCTGAAAATTGCAAGGGCTGAATATCAAATCCATATACGCACTGTGTCAAAACTTCAGCCTCATATTCGCTGTATTCTAGGAGATATGATCCCTCCAAGTTAGGGTTCCAGCCTCTTCCAGAATTCATCCCTAAACGAAGACACTTGGGGAGAATTGCAATATATTGGGCTACAGAGGTCCAAATGGAATTCCTGAAGATGTTCCGAAAAGGGCACAGACTGTACCTTTGGTGGTATGAATATCATACTCAGAAGATGAACCAGTGACATGTGGAATTCCATACAACTTCGTTGTTCTTAATAGTCCTGTAACAGGTCACCTTGGGAAAAGGATCGTAAATCCAAAATGGTAAAAAAAATTCTGATGAAACCTATGGTTTTGGATCAGGGACATGCGAGGTTACCTCATTGCAAAATTTTAGACACAAAGGAGTAGTAATTTCAGATATATCACAGAAACAGTAATAGGAATTTCTGCAGAAGAAATTGGAAAATTAGGGCTTCCTGTTCTGGGAGCTTCCCTCCATTGTTTTCAGAAAAGGAGTACATTGGACAGCTCCATTTGAAGAGATCTATATATCTATCCAATCAGATCTAAAATATTCCAAGTTTTGAAAATTAAGGTTTCTGTGACAAACCCTAGATCAGCCAGCTCCAGAACCAGGACGGACACCTCAAATCGGTAAGATCTAATCCTTTGCTATTTTCATTTGAGGTTGTCATTTCAAAGTGATCTATCACATCAGCTTGATGATAAGCTTGGTGAAGTTGACAAATTCCAATCCTAGAAGTATATGATCTCTCTAAAGAAAATGGATTGGACACCTACATGAGTATAGAGGTTCCAGTTTCAGAGGGAGATGTGGCGAGAAGCCTTTCACAAGAAGAAT
>LPNX010050997.1:0-11017 GCA_001517045.1 Pseudotsuga menziesii
CTCTTGAGAAGTGAATGAAATTCATTCCACTTTTCAGCATGACATATCCCACCTTCCAAAGGAAGAGCTAAACCACACACTGTAATTACATATTCCTCGTAACAACTCACTGTCTCATCTATTTTTGTATCCCATTTTAACTTATCTTTGAAACTCAAATCCTTAGGCTCCTGAGGTTTCAATCGAGTTATAAGAGACTCACTTGGAATAGGATAATTCACCTTGTCATAGTACCAAGGGTTCATATTATTTTGAATAAATTCATTTATTATTTGAAGTGGATGGCCCATGTACATAAACACTTTTGTATAAATTTTGGAAACCCCTGCTACAAAAACAGATGTTGTAATGAAATTATCGTGTACCGTGTATACTGGTGATTTCATTTTTAAAGTCAATTGCTCCACCACTTTAATAGCTATAAAGAAATCCTTCTGATAAATAAAATTGATGTAGGTATAAACTTGAGTCTTGCACTGATCTCTATCCAATGTAGGCACTTAGAGAGTAACCCGATGTCTCTTCTTGCACACCCTATCATATACCCATATATAAGCTTGATTGTTACACATATAATCCTGCACAATTGTGAAGTACGGTATACTATATTGCACTGTGTAACAAACATAAAATATATAAATATTAAAAATAATATTATTAGATAATTATTAATTAATAATTAATAATTGTCAAAGAGTCATGACCGTAGGTTGAAAAGTCACGAATGGACATATATAAGTCCAACCATTGTAATTCAATCACATCAATTCTATCGTCAATTTAATATATTATTATGGCTTATCTCATTTACCAAGTTTTCTGGTAATATTATTTCTACAAGCGAATAAATATTCACTTCAGTGGTATCAGAGCGAATATTAATTTTAATAGTTTATATTAAAATAATAATAATAATATTAATATTAATTAAATAATTAATATTTATTATTTCAAAAAACAAAGGACAGTATCAAAAATAAATAAAAGAAAGATCTTTTATCATCGAAGAAGTGAAAGAAAAGAAGACAAGAAATCAAGACTATATATCGTCATAAAAGCCAAAATCAAGGAAGATCAGCAATCAACGAGGAGTCACAACGTCAAAGAAATACTCGTCAAGAAATCGATAGCCATCTATCATTAAAGAAGTCAGAGATCATGGAAGTTGGTCTGTAGGCACAAATAGAGAAATTGAAAGCCAAATTAAAGCACTATCGAAGAGACAATGAAGAATTACAGGACAAAAATAGGAAATTGGAAATATTGATTAAATTACGTGAGATGACAAAAGAGCGCAAGGAACAAATAATTTCCCGACCAGAACAATCATATAGAAAAATTGTATGCCCAAATTAAGAAATTAAAAGACGAAAGTGATTTCAATCAGAGACAAACAAATAAAGATATAAAGAAAGAAATAAGTGATTATGAAGTAGAAACAATCCGCTTGAACAAAATCATTAACAACAAGGATAAAGAAATGATGCACATACGACATAAATTAACAGATCAAGAATCAGTGGTCGACCAGTATCGACAACAGATAAAAGTTCTTCAACAACAAAATAGAGACTCTAAAAAAGAACACAAGCTAGAGACCGCAAAGAGTAATAAAATAATATCCAACAATTCTGAAGAAATTTTCAGATTAAGAAATCACAACAAAACCCTAATTACAAAAATAAAAAAATTGAAAAACAAAAGCAAGAGGGAACAATCCGGTGAAGACCTCGAAGGGAAATTACTAGAAAAGAAAGAAGAAAACCAGTGTTTAAATAATAGTAATCAGGAACTACGTAACCAAATCAAGCAGCTAGAAATTGAAAAAAAATCATAAGAGGAAGGAATCGAAAAGATTCAAAATCGCAACAATCTAATAGACAACCAAGAAGCACAAATCAAGGAAGTGAAGAAAGTTGTTGTCACAATCCAAAAGAAAGAAGAACAAACAACACCTACACCTTACAGACATCCTAATTATAATCATCATTTTGACCAAGGACAAGGTCAAAATGAATATTCATAGAAGACTTATGTGGACACGCGAAAATATCGACATACCAAGCAACAATTGAGACAAATTGTCCCACAAAAATATCTCAAAGCTCCGATAAAAATAGATCTGGGATGGATCACAACACATACGATGCAACAATTCTTCTGGGGAATCCGTAATTTGTATCGGCTCATCTCCTCAAAGGTCGCAAATACAAAATGGAAAGAATTCCGAGATGACAAGATAAATTAGACATAAATGTCAAATACATCTTTGAGGACAAATATTTCCTTAAGGGGAAGGTAATGTAACGAACATAAAATATATAAATATTAAAAATAATATTATTAGATAATTATTAATTAATAATTAATAATTATCAAAGAGTCATGACCGTAGGTTGAAAAGTTAGGAATGGACATATATAAGTCCGACCATTGTAATTCAATCACATCAATTCTATCATCAATTTAATATATTATTATGGCTTATCTCATTTACCAAGGTTTCTGGTAATATTATTTCTACAAGCGAATAAATATTTGCTTCACACTGGTTGATCCAAGACTGAATAAAACCAAACAATTAGGTTAATCAACTTCATTAAATTGGCTATGTCAGGATCTTTATTTCTCCAAAATTCATGGAAAAGTTTAGTGATGGGATAGTAATCCTTAAAATTTAGCAAGGAACCATAACACTCATGAATATCACTAGCCATGATTATAACCGTCTTACCATATATCAATGGCATAAAGAGTCGTTTGATGAGCTTTCTCATTAATAAATATTCTATGATAGCATACTTCATATTATCCAATCTTGAATGCAAGAACTCATGAATTTCATCTTTCGTACACAAATACCAATATTGGATTTCCTTTTCAGGAGACAGAAGAATATTAGTTCACCTACCCATTTTTGCGTTAATAAAAAGGCAAATCATGATTTGATAAGAACTCGTAGATGCATCTTGAGTCACTGGAACCCTATTCACACCAAAAATTATTTTGAGATCACTAACTCTTTCGTTAGACATAACCTTTGCTAGGAACTAGAATGGATCACTAGCTTGTAGTGCTAAGTTAATTAAACTGTCGTCCGATTCAATAATTTCTTCACTGTTATGTATATACCAGCTATAAGGTTTATTTAACGATGCAAATTTATTATACTTAAAGGCTCCTGCACATGATAATTGAATTATTATAGAAATATCCTCATGCTTGCTTAGTTCTTCTTCTGGTGCTTTAGCAAATAAAAGCAAATTTTTAGCCAAATCATGCTCGTGAAAATGAAATACACTTGCGCGATAGATTCTACCATAGAATTCCATGAACACTGGTAGATAAAATTGATAACCTACATATGAAATCACAAGAATTAATACAAATCATTCATACCTAGCTCACTCCACTTGCTTAACTAATTCCATTAAAAAACACGTTACAGCTACACACCTCCTTCACACATTCGTCATTGAAGTAACAGAACCTCAATAGGTCAGATGCTTGTTGTAGATTCACCTTTGCTAGACTTCTATTCATAATGATACCCACCTCTTATAAGCTCTCATGATTTTCCAAAATGAACAACAATACTTTAATGTTTATCTCAAACAGTTTAGACTGAAGTGTATTCAATACATTGCACATAAGCTTTGGAGAATTAAACTTGATATAGAAATTGCTACAGTCACGAGAAGTTAAGAGATGAAACCGATTATAGATTTCTCCCTTGATTCCGCTTAAGTAACCCCCTTAAATATCAGCTAATGTTGAAGGCATATCTAGCTTATATTTCCAAGTTAATGCCTCGTAAACCATGGGAAGATTCAGTTTAATCGGAAGGATACTTAAGGCAAAATTTCACATAGCGTAATAATTTAAGGGTATACAACCCTTACCCTTTTTTCTTAGAAACAGGTAATTCCTTCATATATCTTGCTTCAGTTTTCAAAGTAATCAATTCTCTTTCAACTGAGAATTCTACCAATATAATCTCGATAGCATAATGAATCCTAGTAACTTTTTTATTTTATTTTTTATCTTGGTTTAAAGATAACTTAACATCGTTCTGACCTGATGCTTTTTTCATTCCCATATTAACAGCTTGAACTCATACAGTAGAATCAATCTGTTCGATCAAAGTAGATACCTTAATGACGGATAAATCCTATACACAGTTGAACATTGACCTTAGTACATGAATAATTATAGCCTCCAGTGTATATTGACCAAACACTTGAATATAAGTTAAATCATTTTCGTATAGGCCACACTTCTGCATTAGATATTCCTTAGCAGTAATCATATCTTGACAAATTAATAGTTTGATCAAGCTTGGAACACTTTTGAACACCCTCTTTTCATCAAAATTCATAGTAAGATCTTCTATTCCTTTATGTAAATAAAAAAACTCTTGGCTCAAAGATCCACCATTAGATTTCATTGATTTTGAGTTCATCAACAATTTTATAACTTCATAGTGGTAGAGAGTAGCATTAGACGACTTTTTATCACTAGATATAGAATCATCAATCTTCTTGTAGAAATTATTCCAAAAATACTCAATAGTTCACTCCTTACTTGAATTATATCCACTTGAGCCATAATCATCTATACTGCTACCATGGTGTATCTTTCTACCATGTTGTATCTTGCTACCAACATTAGAACCATTATCATAAGCACTGCTACTAGCATCAGAACCATTATCATAACCACCGCTACCAGCATCAAAACCATTATCATAACCACCGCTGCCAGCATCTGAATAAGATCGTACAAGCATATATGAACAAAATGGTAGAATCTCATGGCAACTAAAAATAATACTCCCAGTAATATATGATATTAGGTTCGATGATAACATATATTATATTATGTTCGATGATAACAATTACATGTTTTGAGACATGCCTGGAAAATTAATTGTGAAATACATATTATATAATATTACATGTTGTTGTAACTATAATTCATAGGATACCCATAGGTACAAAGCCCTCTTTATAGGTTTTGGCATGCTAAGTTTCTAAAAATCCACCCGTTTCCTTACCCTGGGTTTAAACCCCCTCTGTAATGGATGTAGAGAGGACTGACTTTTGGGATTTCCAGGGTGGATTTCCTAGAATCACCAAAATTAATCTCGGGGGAACACCTGACTATTAGAATTGGGGAGGAGGGACACCTGACACCTGACTTAAAAATGGGGGGCACAGTTATTGTTCTCTAAAGAGTAACACTTTTTGGGGTGTACTTGTAGTAGAAACTTGAATGAGTCAGTGAATAGTGGTTAGGAATCCCTAATGGTTCGGTAGCCCTTCCTCAGTAGTCTAGAGTTAGACTCTTAGAGGAAATTCAAGTTGGAAAAAACGGATTTGAATTTCTCCAGGAAGGATTCATTCATTGTTGTGTAGGTTAAGGAGCACATCAGAGAAAATTATATCTAAGGAAAATGTCAAATGCCAAGAGAGAATTTTGTTGAAACTTGCATAGTTTTTATGGTGATTCCAGCAATTGATCTAGGTGATCAATGCTTTTGTTTTCTTGATTCCATGGTAGGGATCCATATGTGGTCCATGGTTTTTTTTCTCTATGAAGTGGATTCTCTAGTATTTATTCATCTTGTGGGATTAGGAGGACAATATTTATATTTTCTTTCGAATTCTCCACTGGGGTTTCAAATTGGTAATTTGAGTTGGGGGGTCAAAAGAGTTGATTCAAAAGTGCATCCAATAGGAGAGGGGGACAATCCTATGTGGAGATATATTCCTAGTTGCTCTAGGACCTAAGGGATAGGGGGACTGTTGGGGCATATTTTCAATCTAGACCTGAGTCATGCATGCATACACACAACATTGTTGACCTCAATAGTACCTAGATATTGTAGTTGACTTCCTAATGCCTCAATCACTTCCATTTCTTACCTCATTACCCACTATTTCTCCTCATCCTTGATTTTAGGAACTCATGCACCTTATTCCATGATTTTATCCATCCACTATCAGTTACATTCAGTTAATTGGGATTTAATCAGTTAATTGGTCCACCATTGCTAGATTTCATGGATCTGGGATAATAGTGAGCTCCAATGACCACTGTTAGCCACCTACACCTCCTAAATTCGCCCCTATATTATTAGATATCATCAATTAACTACCTCATGTGCCATATAGGTCTATTTACCTTCAGTTACGCTCAATAAACTGAGCACATTCAGGAGTCGGGGCTAGTTTTGAAGTCTAGTTATGGTTTCTATACTAACTTAATCCTTCCAAATGAGAGGACTTCAAATTCATTCCTAGGCTAATGAATTTATCCTTGGGATATGTATTTATATTGTACTCTCATTATTGATTAATATATAATCTAGATTTTATTCAATTGAGTTTCTTCTTATATTTATTTTGCTCAATATTTCTTCACTAGTTTTGGTGCAAATCCTTGTTGTTAGTCTCAATAGGATTACATCATCTAGGTCCATTACTCTCAATATTTGAATGCCCTAGTGGGGATTCAAATTGAGAAAGTGACCTTAGAGGTTAGGGGTGGAATTCTGGGAGAGAAGGTCAATCTCAAGAACCACCATTGCTTGCGTTTCTGGGAGAGCGGGACAACTCCAGGAAAGGAAGCATTCAACCACTAACCTTAGTTATAAGAGACCTTCTCATACAGGACTCCAAAACCTCAATTCCGAAGAATATTTCAGCAAGAAAATACACGTGAAGTAAATATTATAGTATGGGAGGAAAGTTGTCATGTTGTCGCGAGTTGCACATTGCTAAGATAAGTTATCTGACCTTAAATTTGATATGCCTGAATATTAAGATTTATAGGGAGGGATATATGTGTATAATTAATGTTAAATTTAAAGTTATTTTATCATGTAATATATCTCTTGTGGATTAGCATCTTCCCGGTGAATCTGCACTTCTTTGTGCTACAATTTGCACTATAAATTTGTAATTGGAATTATAATTATGAAATCTGATATATAAGTGATTTTATGGCTGATTATGACTGATATGCATTAGTTTTACATTCAATCTTTACAAATGATATATGTGAAAAGAAGTGATTATAAGTAGTGATGTTATGAATTCTTGCTTCTAGTCCAATTAATGGGATTTTCTTCTAGTGATGTTAATAACTAGCTGTTTATTTTCCTAGTTAAGATTACCCTAACTAGTATAATGAGGAAACTTAAATCATTAACCACATATTATATATAATTATATGAACTTATACATTGTGCTAAACATAATATCATCCCTCTTTATCTCTAAAGAGAGTCCCTACTCCCTTCATTACCAAGTGGCCTAGGTTGGGAATGTAAAAATTTTAGAGGCCCCCTCAAGAATGAGCTTGGTATCGTTCTTATGAGAGGAAATTAGGAGGATTTATATCTCTTCCAATAGAATTAGTGAATACCCATATGTTCATATAATATTCATTGTGGAATATGCCACCAAACTAGGTCAGGACATGTTTTCACTAAGACATACCAACAAAATTGAGTTTAAGGAAACAAAATGTGGGGTGGGTCCACCAAATTCTATGGGAGGAGATGGAAGGAGAGGTGGGAGTGTTCTTTCTCTAGAGGAGGGAAAGACATAATATGAAACAATATTCTATTTCCTTAAAACATATAATATTTATTGAATCCATGTATAAATATATATAAGTGTATATTTTCATCGAAGCTAACTATAGGGCCCAAAAACAAGGCTATTGTCACCCTTTACAATTATTTTGTCCAGAAAATTGAGGAAAGAGGAAAAACCACATGGGGAAAATTTCCATCAAGAAAGGACAAGGCACAATATGAACAACATGTCTTCATTATTTTTTTTCCTCACTTGGATGACTTGGTTGAAATGCTTCTTGAAGAATTTTATGAATAAGTTGTGAACTACATGATCATCCACTAGAATATCAATGTAGTATCTACAAAAATAAAGTGGAGAGGTTCCTTATAGCTTATCATATAATAATGAAAAAGCATTATCTGAATGCTTCTTTCTCCCAACATATTCTAAGCTAAAATCATAATCAATAAAAGAAAAGAGATATGTGCATACTCCTTCCCAAAGAGTAAAATACTAAATACACTCAGTTCCTAGTATAGTTGCAAAATGGTGAAATGTGTTGATGTATATGTAACTTCGGAATGTATTCTTCTATGTATCTTATTTATTGTAACCTGATGTTTATTCTGGGATGTATCTATTATGTAATTGAGTCATGTTGTCATGCCTCGATGTTCCGATCGGGAGAATCAATAATGTAAATAAGTCATGTCAAGTCATAGTGGGTAACCCTCCGATTGTCTAAGGGTTAAAGTCCTCGTAGTTCTGGGGCACTAGGGTTATTAGACTCTCCTAGTCGAGGTCGGACCTGGTATGGTTTTAGTCATGTCAGGATTAGTATAAATAGAGATCTGGGGTCTCTATTTAGTACACATCACTCACACACTCAAGTGTAGCACATAGTTAAGGAAGGAGAAGACACTGGGACTAGACAAGAAGAAGATTACTGCTGTCGGGAGTGCATCTTATTGTTTTGGGGTTTTACATCTTGTGTTGATTCTATCTCTAAGGAAGTTGAGGGGTTTTCTCCATTTATGGCTTCCCCGATGAAAAACACTATGTTCATTGTCTCTTGTGTTTGATTGTTGTACTTGTTATTCTCTTAGTAAAGATCCTAACATAATGCTATAATAATGTTGAAAAACTAACATGGTATCAGAGCTAACCTGAGAAGAAGACATTGTGCAGCTACAGGAACTAGGGCTTCCTATTTTTTGGATCTTCCTCCACATATTTTCAGCAAAAGTATGCTAGGGTGACTCTCCATTGAAGGGTGCATCTTTCTGTCGATGCGAAATTCAATTTCAATCATTTTCAGTTTCGATGTGGAAATTAGGGCTTTCTACAGAAGAGGAATTTTTGGGTGAGACCAGAATAGGATTTTTCTTCTCATGAAAACCGAAATTTAGAGACCTAGATCAAGAAATTTGGTTGGGTAAATCTCCGGGAAAGTCAAACCCTAGTTTGACCCTGAGCTAGGAGAAACCCTAAATACTAAAACTGCTAAGTTTTGGTACAGTCGCTATATTTCGAGATTGGCTAAGTCTCAGAAGCTTAAAATTTCAGGGGCCAAAGATAAAATCTTGATGAACACTGTGTCCAAAGGGAAGCCTCTGATTCACTATATTCTGGGAGATATGATCTCTCCAAGTTAGGGTTCCATCCTCTTCCATAAATCATCCTTAAACACGACACCTGGGGAGATATACAATATCTTGGGCTACAGAGGTCCAAATGGAATTACCGAAGATGTTGCAGAAAGGAAATGGACTTTACTTTCTGTGGTCCAAATTTCAGACTCAGAAGATGAACCAGTGACACGTGGCATGCCGTACAACTTCGCTGTTCTGAATAGTCCAGTAACAGGTCACCTTGGGAAAAGGATCATAAATCCCAAATGGTGAAACCAATGCTGATGAAACATGCGGTGTTGGATCAGGTACATGCGAGGTTACCACAGTGAGAAATTTCAGGTACATAGGATCATTAATTTCAGAGATATCATAGAAACATTAATAGGAATTTCTGCAGAAGAAATCAGAAAATTAGGGCTTCCTGTTCCGGGAGTTTCCCTTCACTGTTTTCAGAAAAGGAGTACATTGGACAGCTCCAATTGAAGAGATATATCTGTTCATCCAATCAGATCTGAAAGATTCCAAGTTTTGAAAATTAGGGTTTCTGTGACAAACCCTAGATCAACGAACTCCGGGACAAGGACGGACACCTCAAATCGGTAAGATCTAATCCTTTGCTATTTCCATTTGAGGTTCTCATTTCAAATATGATATATCACATCAGATTAGTTAAAAGCTTGCGAAAGTTGACAACTTCCAAACCTGGAAGTATATGATCTCTCTGAAGAAAATGGATTGGACACCTACATAAGTATGGAGGTTCCAGTTTCAGAGGGATACGAGGCCAAAGAAGACATCATGCTCATGCTGCAGAGGATGATGAACCATCCAGAAAGAGATCCAGATATGAAAGAGAAGATTCTTCAAGCGAAGATGAATATGTTTTGATATCAGCTCTCATAGGTAACATTACTCATGGAAGTGATGATTGGCTCATAGATAGTGGGGCTTCCAAACATATGACGGGATTCAAGGAATACTTTGTGAGTCTGTCAGAACATGAATCACCTCACAAGGTGAAACTAGGAGATGACTACCAATATCCGATAAAAGGTAGTGGGGAATCTTCATCCAAGCTAGACTCTGGTAAGTTTCTAACAATGAAAGAAGTATTGTTTGTTTCAGCATTGATGTAAAAGGAATGCGGATTGCATTCATAGATGGTCAAATCATCATGTGGCCAAAAGGAAAGAATATCGATGATGCGGTAGTAATTGGAGAACAAGAAGGAGGCTTGTATGAATTGAAGGGCCATCCAGAACAAGCCTTGATCCATGTAGAGCCAAATGAGCTTTGGCATAGAAGGCTTGCACATGTGCATTACAGAGCACTACCTATTGCAAGCAATACTATTGAAGGTCTTCCTGAATTTCAAGCTATTTGAAGGGAAGAACAAAGTCAGAATATGACCTAAAGAAACCAGTTGAAGAATGTGAAGATCCAGAATGCAGAGACCATGCAGTCATAAGAGTCTCTCAAATCAAAGAACAACTTGAAGCAGTAAAAGAAAAAGTGAAGAATGCGGAAGTGATGATGGCCACCTTGAATGGCCTCCCAGGATCGTGGAATTCATTCATTCAAGGAATGTGTTCCAAAAGGAAGTGATTACTTTCAGCAAATTTTGGGAAGAAGAAGAAGCTTGAATCATAAGAAGAGAAGAGAATATGGGAGCAATTGAAGATCAAGAAAATAACATCCCTCAAGCAATGAGGAATATGAAGAACTCAACTCTTGAAGAACTTCTTATCCACCTCAGCATTTGAATAAGAAACGATGCGACTATGAATGAAGAAG
>LPNX010050997.1:13863-114196 GCA_001517045.1 Pseudotsuga menziesii
GGACCATATATTTTGTTTCAAAATGATGTAGCACCTTCCTAATTTTGAAATGAGTCTTAAGAGACTCTAAAATATGATAATTTTTATCATATGGAGTAGCAAATACCAGAGGTATAATGTCTCCATGATTATACAGGGCCATAATAGGAAAATGATGAGCAACTGGGTAAAACTGATGGATGAGTAAATATGAATGGTATATGGACTTGAAATATAAACCATATATTTTTTGATCATATCCAAAAATATGTAATAGAACTCTAAATATGAGTAATTCCATGGATAATCAACCAATGAAAAATAGACAAGACTTGAGACTAGTAGAAATAAGTAACACTACATTGGAATCCAATAAGGAATTAACTAATGAACTTAGGGTTTGTATAGTATTATGAGTATTCAGAGGATGGGTAAATGTTATGGATGATCTCATAACATGCATATGATCCCACAATCTTACTTTTAAATCAGAATAATGAGTATTTGAATGGAGTGAGGAAGAGTTGGATAAAGACAAGTGAGGATCTAGTGAAAAAACACAAGTATTGGGAGATGCATCTAATGGAATAATATGCGATTTATCCAAATAAGAAACTGATACTTATGATTATGATATATCGGAAACTGAATCTATATCAGAGAATTGATAAAATTATTTAACTATGGCACTCAATGAATAGTTGTTATTAGCTTGGGATTGCACACTTTGACAATGTTCGGGGGATTTAGTAGGCTTCTCTATTTCATTTGGTACATCAATGTGATGATTCTCAAGAAACTTGGAAATGATATCCATTTTATTCTTGAAACATTTATTCTCAGAAAAAAAAAACCCTTTCTGCAATAAGAAAACTTGGATGAGCTCCCTTTCTTCATGACTTTCTAAACCTTCATCTTCATCATCTAACTTTGCTTCTTCTCTTTCATTTATTTCTTTTATTTTGAATTTCCATTCTTACTTCCTTGAAATATAAGAGCATGATCTTTGTTTCCGTATATTTTAAGAGTCAACATCTGAATCAATTTTTCTTGCTCTTTTGCAAGTGAATCAAAGAATGTAGTCAAAGAAGGAATTTTCCAATTTGAAATAGCAAGCCTAGTAGCATGGAAGATGGACACAAAAACTGAGTATTCAGGGACCAATTTTGATAGAATGGAAATAATCAATTGATATTACTTCTTCTCAATCCCACATTTTTGAGCATAAGAATAAGTGACTTGAACTTGGTGAAGAACCCTTCAATGGATTCAAAAATAATTGGACTCATTAAGATTAACTCATTCTCCAATTGATGTGCTCTTATCTCATCTTGCACTCCAAAGAGAGACTCAAGTTTGGTACATGCTTGGCCTGGAGTGGTCAAACCATCAATATGAAAAATAAGATAACGATAAATAGAGAGACAAAGCAACCCATAGGACTCATCCATTCTATTATGACACTTAGCTTTCTCAACAACAACATTTGGCTCATTTTCTAAATCCATAGAAACTCTGTAGAGACCCTTACTACACAACAGAATGTCAATCTTGGCCTTCCGTTCATGATATTTTAAAGAAGATAGGATCATATATGAAGAGGAATCTATGCTTATTTTTTTTTGCACTCCAAGAGATACTCTCTGCAATCTGCACAAAGATAAACTAGAAGAAATACTTGAAAGCTCAATTAAGCTATTCTTTTAGATAAGGGATGGATACTTGACGCACTCCTTAAACCCTTATAGATTGAATATATTGATAACCTGAGAGATTTGATACCATGTAGAAATTGAAGCTCTGATACCATGTGGAAATACACGATAAATATCTAGCTACAGTATATTTCTCACAAGTATCACTACAACAAAACCCTGTGATTAGCATCTATTTTCGCTTCCTTTTTAGCGTCCACTATCACTTTTAGTGTATTTTTCATCATTTTTTGGAAAAAGTGGAAGATTTTCCATTGGATGGTGCTTTTGATGGTGTTATTTTAATCCCTTTTTAAAAGATGGCACTATTTTGGATGCTAATTAGCATCCCAATTAATGTCCCAATTAATGTCGCAGATAGCATCCCAATTAGCATCACAATTATCATCCCAATTAGAATCCCAATTAGCATCCCAATTAGCTTCCAAAAAATCATCTCCTATAACCCCTAGAAGAGCCTCCAAAAAAGCGTCCTGAATAGAATAACACCATGTATTAATCTAGGGTTAGATATAGGAATTGATCGACGAGTTTTGGCGACAAAAACATCCAACATAGTGCTAAGTATAGAGCCAAGAATTGTGCCTAGAAAACATCCAACATAGCGCCAAGTAAAGAACCACGTATAACTCCTGGAATAATTCCATAAATTTCAAAAGGAAATGCGCTAGGAATTGTGTTCGAAAAATGTTCGACATAATGTCAGATATATCAATGTTAATGTCAATGATCATGATTCATATGATAGTAATTTTTGATCTTGGTTTATCATAGTGGCACCTAAATCATCGTAATCATGGCACTTTTGGATCTTGATTAATCCTAATGAGGTGTAAATTACCTTAATGTTAGCTAAATTTCTCTAATGGCATTTGAGTGTCCCCAATGACATTTGTTGTACCCTAATGGAATCTGATTGGCCCTAAAAGTATGACGATGATGCATTACAATCATTATGATGGGGCATATGGATATGATTTGATAAGTTTTATGATCCATTCTTTTTTCCCAAACTTTCAAGGGTCATCTAGCCATAGCTATGTCTAGATGAGAGATGTTGAAGGAATGTAACCAATTTGATTCTTCAAGTGAAAGTTTAGTCTTATTTTTAGGAAACAAAGATTATCTACGAGTTTCTCCCATAAGAGCTTGAGTTATAGATGCAATCTGTTCTGGAGAGTGGGCCTTATCTTTGAATATTCATTGATTATGCCTGATCCAAATAAGCCAAAAATAAATTTTGGAAGAGTTAACCGACAGGTTTCAAAACCTGCTTTTTGGTCAAAAGTGCCTTGATACATTCTATCCCAACTCAAAAAGACCTGTTGAAAATTTCATCACATATGTAAATTTCCAAACCAACGACAGACCTATAGTTCCCAAACATTTATAGGAAAAGGGATAGTTTAAAAACATATGTTGAATTGTTTCTTTACTTAATTTACAAAGAAGGCAACGGAACAGTCCTACAAATCCTCTTCTTTCAAGATTCTCTCCTATTAGAATGCTTCCATGCACTAGTGTTCAGATAAACATGTCAATTTTCGGTAAATTTTTTAAATTCCATATTCTTTTCCAACTCAAAGGATTATTGGAAACATTTGGAAATGTAGAGAAAAGATTATAACCTTGAGCAGAAGTGTAATTCCGAGATCGAAATCTCTAGTCATGCTTATCTTTAACTCCTCTTTCCAATGGGGCTAACCATGTTAGATGGGAAAGAAATAGTCTATTTTTGTCTTCAATCTCTTCCCGACATTCATGTAGAGACTAAATAACCCAACGGTGAGGTGGAGTTGGATCCCATCTAGAGATATCCCAAAGATAGAATAAACCTTGGCCATCAATCCATATTTTAAAATTACTGAGAACTGGAAGAGAAGAGAGGAGAAGCTTTCCCGGGATGGAGTCCTGCCAAATTCCCACATGTTTACCATTGCCAGTAATCGAAAAAAGTTATTCTTTGAATTGGGGCAAGGATTTCTTGCAAAGAGAGAATATAGGGGATCTTGTCCTAACCGCAGGTTCAGAATATAGACACCATAACCTTGATCTGGAAAAGTATTTATGTCTGAGAACTTGACTACTCCAGGAAGGGTTATTTCTAGCAAAATTCCAAATAAGTTTTTCTCCCACAACCAAATTTTGATATTTTAAATCTCTAACCTTAATATCACCCTCCAACCAAGGTATTTTAATTTTTTCCAACTAATTACAGCAAATTTATTTCCACTGTTATTTTTCCCTCCTTGCCAGAGGAAGGATCACAACAAACCTTTGATAACGACAAGAATTCCAATTGGACCCACCATAATGGAACATTGGTACATAGGAAAGCTATTTAGAACATAATTTATCATAACCAACTTCCTTGCCAAGTTTAGCCAAACCGCTCCCCAAGCAAGGATTTTTTTCTTGAATTTTTCAATTAGAGGGATCCAATCTAATGCTTTTGGCTTCCTTTTGAAAATTGGGAGACACGGGTATTTAAAAAAGTCCCAAATAGTTACTCCCTCAATTCCTAAAATACGAGAAATTTCATACATCTGCCTTGTATTTACATTCCAGTTATAAATCAAACTCTTTCTTAAATTTAATTTATTTCCAGATGCTTGGCAATAGGAGTCCAATTCAGTCTTGAAACTTCTCGATATATGATGGCTTACGCCTCCTAACAAAATAGTGTTTCCTTCAAACTATGTGTGATTGATGTCTTTAGTCCACAAGCCATTCTGATGTTGATTAAGTATTGGTCCTTCCTGACTGCTCGAGTTGAATACTAAGCATCAAATATTGGATTGCATAAAGCAAGGTAGATAGAAGGAAGCCGTGCCTAAGGTGTTGAGAGGCTTGAAAGAAGGCTGCTTCCCTTCTGTTGACGAGAGGAGATATCCATGGATCACTTATACAAGCTTTGACGCAATGAATAAAGATAGGATCGAACCCAAACCTTAGCATCACCTGAAAGACATTTTTCCTTATGGAATCGATGCTTACTCAATAATGAATTTCTCCTTATGGAATCGGTCTAACAATTTTTTAGTTTTATTCAATCTCGATACGTTGTAAGGAATTTATCCTTATGGAATCATCTAGAAAGGTTTTTTTATTCATTCTTGGCTTTTTCTATGTGTTAGATGACCATTGGAGCATGTTGATTTGTTGATCCACTATTTTATGATATATAGAAGGTTTATATTTCCCATATAGATATTGATTATTTATCCATGAACTAAGTTTCCCATGTTCCAATACAACTTCTTGAGCTCTAACATAGATTCATGAATATAGTTTCCAATTTCCCCCACCCCCTTTTCTAACTCCATATTCTACACTTCCCCGATGACCATGTTAACCCCATACTTCTCAACTATGACTGAGAGAACTACCTCGGTAAAGAGTTAGGGGTGAAATTGCACTTTCATCTGAGAAGTTATAATGGATATATGATTAGAAGCACCATTTCCAACAACTAATAAAAGAATGAGTCATGAATTCCTTGAATTCAATGTGGGTTATAACAACTCAAAGTGGGTTCTCGAATATCCTTACGGAGAGTGTTCAATCATTAATAGTTGTAACTAACTAGCCTATCAAGTTACTAAGTGCACTCAAACCACCATTGGACTAGTTTGAGGTTCTGACACTTCTTCCCAAGGATTAGGGATGATTTTAAGGGCAAATTTTAGCCCAATGGCGAATTTTAAGTGTTACCCAAAAAAAATGGGCGAATTTTTATATTAAAATGTTTTTATTTTATTTAATAAATTCGCCCATTGTTTATTTTATATATAGCTGCCCCAAGGTAAATCCCATTCATCTTCAAAGAGGGAAAAACTTGAAAATGAATATTAGCCCACGAAAATACAGATTTTTGCCCACATTCACCCGAATTTTTCTGATTGGGAGGAGATATTTTCCCACATTCGCCCGATTTTTTCCGATTGGGAGGAGAAAGTAAGATGGTTCACCGGATTTTTGGATAATAGGTTGAAAAATCAGTTTTTCGCCTAGGATTTATGTATAATACAATTAAAAATTTGGTATTTTGCTGAGATTTATGAATATTTTGGTAAACTAGTCTTACATTGACCTCGATTGGGGTAAATTGGACATAGTTCATCCTAGATTTGGATTTGTGGACAATTATTTGAGTAAAATGTGGAGATTTAATCAATTGGGGAAGTTTTTTTAACTAGATTTGGCCCATATTTGAGAAAAACATGGATAACATTAGTCAAGTGAGGATTATTTTTACCTATACAATGGTGCAAGAGTTGTTGGGCAATAGGGCAGACCCGGGTTTAATCCTTATATGTTGCACCAACAAAATACCCACCGTGTTGGCCCTTTCAGCAACAACCTGCGCGCAGGTTGCAGTCTCACCCGAAACACCAATGGGGAGCCGCAGAATCAGGTTTCTGCAAGCAGAGAGGGGTATTATTGTACCTTAGCCTTTAATAACCTTATTGGTCAATATTTATAATGTTTTACCATTCATTCACATGTAACTTCGCAGATAAATAAACAGTCGTGACTTGCTCAACCCACTACGGGGAATTCACAGTGAAGTAAATATTAGCAGCGATCTAACTAATCAGATGTATACAATTATTAATGCATAAAAGACAATAGAAACAGAAACAGCACGAGAAACCACAACACCGGATGTAACGTGGTTCACCCCCAGTGTAGGGGCTACGTCCACAAACTGTGTTCTATTCAACTTGCTACAAAATCACAGTTTGATCTGCGCACTCAGCTACAGATGCCTTCAGTCCTTAAAAGTCGCGCACACAGTAGTAGGCCCCTGCACACACAGCTGCAGGCATTTATTTCTCTTCTTACAAAAACCCTCCGCACACACAGCTGCAGAGGTCGTCCACACACACAGCTGGGACTTGACCTTTCCTTACAAAACCCAACCTTAACTTCGCCTTAATCTTTCTTTACATCAAAAAGCCTAACCTATCTTCTTTACGTAAGCACTTATTTATACTGCACATTTTTACAAAACCATGTTCTTAAACCATGGGCACCCAAGAGAAACCCTAAACCCTGGATTTAAACCACGGGTTTATTACAAAAAGGGGTTTTGACTTACGTTGACACCCCTAAGACTATTTTGACCCATAACTCTGCTTACCAACAGCTGCAAAGTTACCAAAACTAGTAATCCTTAGGGTACGCGCCCCAACAGGCCCCTAAGACTCAGTAGTGGCCCGTCCCAGGACACTCTGCGAGGACTCTGGTGGGAGAATATTCTGCGCGAGGGTCTGGAAGCGACTGGTGAGATTATGCAGTATATCATCAGCGGCTTTCTCCTTTTCCACCAATTCCTGTAATACTGAAGAGGAGTTTGTGTCAGCCTTTTCTTGTGCAAAAGTGTCGTAGGTCTTCAAAATTTTGAGCTGGCTTTCCGCAGTATTGCTCAATTCTAATGCTTCATCAACCAGGGGCTGTAACGCATTTTCCAGCAGCGTTACCTTCGTCCTGCAGGACTCGATTTCCTGCTGAAGTTCCTTGCTGCGCTTTACTTTAGCCATCTTCTGCATAGGTGGCAGCGTTTTGATTTCTATTCTGACTGCATCTAATTCATCCTAGCATAACTTGATGGTTTCTTGAATCTTCCCTACATCTGGATGGTCCTGTAGGTTTTCCCATGCTTCTATGCTGTCTTCCATTAGTTTTGCGACACTGGCCACATTATCTGATATTTTTGCTGTTGAAGCCTTGATGTCCTGCTGGCGCTGTTCTCGGACCTCTGGTGGAGTCTCAGGAGGAATTCCCAGTTGAAGTTTTGCAATATGGTGCTGGTGTTCTATCTTCATCCTTTCAAGCTCGTTGCGGGACTACTGGGCATAGTCTCTCATCTTGGCAATTCTCTGCTCTGGTTCCTCTGCTCCCTGTATGTCAGAGTTAGAAAGACTCCGACATGCCTTGGCCAATGCTCACATCAGCGTAGTTGTTGTCTGTTCAACCTCTTTCTTTTGTTGTGCGATCTCTTGTAGGCGTGCTGCAAAGATTTTGTTTTGTTTGATGGTGTCTTCCAATTGGATTTGTGACACTTGGGTTCGGGCATGGATCTCCTTTGTAATCGCGAGCTAATAGAGGTGCAACTATGACATAGACATATTTGTATAATCAAGCCCCGTGGTTATATTCGTCTGGGGTCTAGAATATGTGTCAGGCTGTATCAAAGTTGCGCTTGATACCTATCCCTGGTGATCTCTTTGTGGCCATTGCCTAATATCCTGCTGCGTGGGTCCCATAGTGCTACTTGTCGCAGTACTGTGAGCTGATTTTGCTGCTAGCTCTTTTAACTCCGATACCCTGTTTGCGATACCTGAGAGGCCGGCAAGATGCAGTTTTGCAAACTCTGACCATTTTTTAGTAAGCATTGTCGTAGACTGTTCTAGAGCTTGCTCCAGCACATCCAGTGTGACAGTGGCTTCTTCCTCGATATCTTTGTCCTTCGATGCTTTTGCCTTTTTGTGGGACTGCGGCTTGGTTACCTCGGCTACTTCTGGTGACTTGCGCTTCGTTGGTGGGTTAGGATCTGATATGGTCTTGACCGACTCCTCATCCTGTTCATCCTGTCTGCCGTCTTCACCCTGGCCGTCGTCATTCATCTGCGAATCACTGAGGTCTTCGCTATCTTCCAATGGGCTTTGCTGCTGCGCCTAACTAGTACCTGCGCCAATATTGGTAGCTGGGGGAACCGGAATAGAGGGTTTTTTCCCTAAATCTTTCAGCCATTCGGCCGGCCATTGCTGAACTATCCGCCTGATCTCTGGTTCAATGACTACATATGGTAATTTGAAGCATTTTCGTTGAGGATCTGCACGAGCTTGAATGAAAACATGATGCATATCGACACTAAAGTGCGCGATGCCCTCGTATTGAGAGAACACTTCGTTGGTAAGTCGAGGTGTTCGCACAATCTCATAGCGAATAATCATAGCATAGAAGATGAACACAGTGTTCATCATCTGCTGGGCTTCCTTATCTGAGGATATCCATAGGGAGGCATACCTCGCTGCCCCTGGTGTGCCGGGGTTTATTTCTACAAACTGGGCTTTAGTGGGTTCTTTCCACCCAACTAATGCAATAAGGATTATAATCCAGGAATAATGAAAAGGTCTACCTTTTTCTTGCGCATCGCGGGCATCCTCCAGAAACTCCTTCGCAATATATCCGGCCCAATTATAAGTATACCCCTCAGCGCAGTTCATAGCAATCCGGATAACCGGGGCAGGTACTTCAGTTGGCCTGCATTTCCATATGAGTTTGCAGGCTAAGAGTTCAGCTACAAATCGAATGGGCTGCTCCCGAATCGCGGAAGTGTGATACCCCCGTTTCCCTTTTGTCAGGCCAAACCGCTCCTTCATGGTTTGCGCGAGATTTGTATCGTCATGTTTGGACGGAAATTTAGTTCCCGGATCAGGTCCTTCCATGGGTAAACCTGTGATCTTATGGATGAGGGTGGCCTCAATAGGAATTTACTGGTCCCCTATCCATAAATAGCCATCATGCACCAGGGATAGTAACTGCTTGGCCACTACAATCACATGTATGCCGCATCCGAAATGGGGAATGTTAAGTATCTTGAGTAGGCCAGCTTTGTCCAGGCCTGCAGCCCATGTTTGCACTTCCAGTAGTGTGACCCTATGATCTGGGTACTTGACACGGTGCAAGTATTCTGCTGGTTCAAACTGTGGGAACTTGCCATCGTCATTGGTGTCGTGATCGCTGTACTTAAGCCGATCAATCTTCCCTGCCATACTTCCGATCAATTGTACTCCTGGTGGCAGCGAGGGTGTGGCTAATGTAAATTGCTTTATGCGATGGGGCAACGCAGTTCCTGGGAAAACAGGTGGTAGATATGGTGGCCGTGGTGGTGGAATATTCTCCCTTCCCCTGGTCGGGGCCTGTGCGGAGCCAGAGGGCTCCATAGGATTAGCTGCTGGTGTTTTCCCTATTTGCCGCTGCCGGTCTTGGTTGCGCTTGGTGCAAACTTCAGTTCTAGACTTTTTCCTGGAAGACTGTGTCTGCATCGGCCGTGGTGGTTCTAGGGAAGTGTCTTCACAGTGAGCTAGGGCAGGCGGTCGATTAGAGCAGGTGATCAAACCCTCTTGCTCGAATTCTCTAACCAAAGCGTCAATCTCGCGTTCGGTGGTCATGGGTTCGCTCAGAAATCTTGAAGAAATGTAGGATGCAATTTTCCCTAACTTAGGCGTCTTCTTATACATGCCATCAATCAAATTGGGCAGGACAATGCATTGAAGGCACCAAATCTGACGAAAATCTTGTCCATGTGGAGCGCGATTACCGGTACTGGTCTTAGTACAGTCATTTAAAGCAATTAAAATCCCGCTGCCGCCAAATTGGCTGCCTCCCAACGGTCAGATTTTGAGCCTCGCTACATTTTTGGGCCACGGCAGAATCATGGTTGAAGCCTCGGGGCAATAAGCAACCTCGGCCCAATAGTACCCTTCGACCCGACCGGGTAGTATCTGCGACATAACTATTAGCTTTGAGGCACTAGCGTCTTGGCTCTACCCCTTGGTTTGGTATCCAATTCCTGGATGAGCAACATTTGCCTTGTCGTGGTTTGATCAGAAAGCTATATCTAAAACAAGACCACTTTTATTAATGGAAAATGTGATCAAAAAGCAATCCACAAGATCATCCCCACTTACAGTACCGTGGCGGAGCTCAACCTTCATATGCCCATTTTTCGCTATAGGGTCCAAGATATGTATGAACTTATGCACCCACTCCTTACTAGGTGTGTTTTCCATTGCTGTATATTTCTGCCTCAAATGTCCCTGAGGGCTATTCCGCGCCTTGAACTTACTTCACACTTCTTGCGTTTGCCTTATGAATCTAGGGTGCAGGAATTTCTGGCAGGTTCCCTGAATGGGGTGAGACTTTGTATGATCGGTCCCCCATGCTGCTGTAGCTTCTAATGCTATTTCCAGACTCTGGGTGTTTTGTGACTGAGGTACTCGTTTTGACATAGGTGCAATAAATTCTCCAGGGTCTGTCATCCCGACATTTGCAGGAAATTCTCTAGGCTGTGCACTAAGGCATTGAAGAGACTGAGTGATCTGCGCGCATCTATGGCCATGTAGCTCATACAGTCGATTCTACCAATTCTCTAGACCATCGTCTGAATCAGACATGCAGGAACTATCGCATTGCCAATTCATTACACCATCATCATTAGGCTCGACATAATCTGCATTCTTGGCTGTGATGTTGTAGATGTGGTCTAGAGTATCCTGCTCCCCTTCATCTCTGAGTGGTTCTGTATAGCTTTCTCCTTGAGATGAATCGAGGGGTATAATAACGCGCAGGCCGTTTCCTTCGAAGGTCATCTGTCTCCTTTTAAGGTTGATGATTGCAGCATTGGCCATGGCCCACTCAATTCCCAACAGGGCTGGGTAAGGGTTGCTGTCATCAATGATCTCAATAACTTCAAAATATGCTAGAGTACTGACCCCATCGATGTCGATTGGAACACTAAGAAGTCTCCCTAGCGGTACAATCCTTTAGTGGTTAGCTAGTCGCAGTTGTATAGGTGACCAAACCAGGGAAGGCTTTCCCATTTGTCCCCAGGTCTGCTTGGGTAGGACATTAACGTCTGATCCAAGATCCAAAATGACATCAGTCATATCATATTCTCCTATCTGAACGTTCAATCTCATTTCCCTTCCCGTTCTTCGGCCACGACTAAGAGTTTTCTCCTGATCAATTCCTCTCTGAGGGTCTATGACAGCAAGAACTTTTTGTAGCTCTTTTATAGCGTTCTGATTCCACAAGAGTTTCATACAGCTCTGCAAGAACGAGGATAGTGTACTTACTTTATCTGTCGAGGCCTCCTGTGGCTGCGACGCCTGCTGAGGTTGCCGCGCAGGTACTTCTACAGCGCCAGGGTCAACACTATCGCACAGGGCCTCCTGGACTGGGACTTGGTCCTTTGCAAGGTCAAGGGTTGGGACTTTCTTGGATTCCTTTTGTACGCACACCATGGCAGGTTGCTTTGGCGAGTCTTCAGTATGAGTTGTAGCTCCACTCTGGGTGACCACATTGAGGGTTGGGGCAGGTCTTTGCTCCACGGAGATCAACTGAATATTTGGAGTAGGGCCATGGTTGTTTTCCTGAATCTTTGCGAGGACCTGAGGGCACTGTTCAATCACGTGGTCCACTACGCGGCAATACCGACAGGTCATAGTGGGGTTCCGACAGTCGCGAGCCAAGTGACCAGCCTGGTTACAATTGTAACACACAACCTAGCCTCTACCTCTTCCGGTCATTCCACCACGGCCACGATCGCCAAAAGCACCTCTTCCAGAGGCGCTGCCGCGGTAACCATAGCCATCATTATTTGGAACTTCATTGTGGACTCGGTAGGCATCAGAGGTGCACTCTCACATAAGGTCGTAGCTACGACACTCTCCTTCATTATTCCCTACGGACTTACAGAACTAGCAGTAGGGGTTTTGGGGAACTTGAACATATCGCTGAAGAAGATGGCAGTGCTCAGGGCAATGCTGGCCAGAGGTTCAGCAAATCTCACAATATAGAACACCGGCATTGAATTGGTTGGGCGTGCCCGTATTTAGATATGTTCTGACCATGGGGCACTGGTCCCTATCGTGACCCTCGGACCGACATTGCGTACACCAGACCTACTCTCGACTGGTTTTAGCATTCTTCATGTCACGAAGCTCCAGGGCCATCGCTGCCAGCTGCGCTTGGATTTGAGCAAGACCAGAATCGTCTCCGACGGGAGCGGTTTCTAGCTTCATTGCGATTTCCAGAGCCTCTTGCTGGTCAGCAACCTTCTGTTGCATGAGCGGAGTTCTGATATGCAGCAATAACGCTGCGATAAAACATTCCTTGTGCTGCGCAGGACTAATGGTGAAGCTCACTTGGTCTAATAGAACTTTGAATCTCTGGTCAAAGTCCCACACGGATTCGCCGCGCCACTGTTGAATCTCTTTGAGTTTAGCTATGCTGTGCGATTCTGATTTTGGTTTCTTAAATTCCTTAATGATGGCGGCCTTGATTTCATCCAAAGTGGGGTGCTGATTACTGGAGAATTTCATGAACCAGGTCAAAGCCCGGTCGCGAAAGGAAGTAATGAGCTGCGCGATTCACACATCCAGGTCGGTAATACTCTTCGCGTTCTAGACGGCCTCACATAAAAACCAGAACTGTTCTGGATCTTCTGATCCCGTTCCTTTGAAGATGGGTAGCTTAATGTCATCAGCCAGGTGGGCCATGGTGGTTTTGGGAGGGTTGGGAGGGGGACAGGACGTTGATGGGGGGGATTTATGGGGGAATATTGACCTGTGGCCGGAATACTTGGACTTGGTTGCCTGTCACACTGCAACCGAACTTTAGGGGTAACAAAGCGACGCTGGGGGGTAACAGGAGGGTTTCCTACCGAAGGGTTTTCTTCAGGGTCTGGATATGGAGGGTTGACAGGGGAAAATGCGGTGGTCTGTCCTGAGGAGTAGGACTCAAAATTTCTTTTGTACCTTTGCTCACTTCACGGAAACCCACTTTGTGTGTCGATAATATTCTCACTTGTAAACATATGTTAGTACTACTAAACTATCAGTCTGATTCAAAAAATAATATACACTTTTCAACCAATAGTATTTTAATCTTCAAGCTTAAGGAATTTACAAAATTACCACGGGGCCCTTTGAAAAGCTGTCGTTCAGCTTCGCTGAAAGAAGTGCTTGTATCAATGGCAAACTCTATCATGAAGGCTTCCAATGTTCACGTCGTCCAGAAATCAACAGCGTGGGATACCTCGTTGTTCACGTGTTGCACAAGATTGACCCTTGCGGGGGTCCACACAGGAATCTGTCGATCTTGAAAGTTCGTCCTCCTCTCTGTTAACCTAGACAGCCACTGGTGCAACTCTATGTGGAAGCTACCAAAGAAAATTTCATAAGTATCACAAAAAACATACCTTTGTAAAAAGTCACTTGCGCTTCGACACAGATTCGTATTCTCTTGCTGTGCGAATTTCAGACAAGTCTTAGCAAACCAATCATCGATTTCCTTCACAGAGGGCCTCCAGAACATAGCCCTTGAGGTACAATGTAAACCCCTCTTGAGCAGGTACTGAGTTCAAACGGCAACGGAACCAATTTGTTGGGCAATAGGGCAGACCCGGGTTTAATCCTTATATGTCGCACCAACAAAATACCCACTGTGTTGGCCCTTTCGGCAACAACCTGCGCGCAGGTTGCAGTCTCACCCGAAACACCAATGGGGAGCCGCAGAATCAGGTTTCTGCAAGGAGAGAGGGGTATTACTGTACCTTAGCCTTTAATAACCTTATTGGTCAATATTTATAATGTTTTACCATTCATTCACATGTAACTTCGCAGATAAATAAACAGTCGTGACTTGCTCAACCCACTACGGGGAATTCACAGTGAAGTAAATATTAGCAGCGATCTAACTAATCAGATGTATACAATTATTAATGCATAAAAGACAATAGAAACAGAAACAACACGAGAAACCACAACACCGGATGTAACGTCGTTCACCCCCAGTGTAGGGGCTACGTCCACAAACTGTGTTCTATTCAACTTGCTACAAAATCACAGTTTGATCTGTGCACTCAGCTGCAGATCCCTTCAGTCCTTAAAAGCCACGCACATAGCAGCAGGCCCCTTCACACACAGCTGCAGGTCTTTCTTTCTCTTCTTACAAAAACCCTCTGCACACACAGCTGCAGAGGTCGTCCACACACACAACTGGGACTTGACCTTTCCTTACAAAACCCAACCTTAACTTCGCCTTAATCTTTCTTTACATCAAAAATCCTAACCTATCTTCTTTACATAAGCGCTTATTTATATTGCGCATTTTTACAACACCATGTTCTTAAACCATGGGCACCCAAGAGAAACCCTAAACCCTAGATTTAAACCACGGGTTTATTACAAAAAGGGGTTTTGACTTACCTTGACACCCCTAAGACTATTTTGACCCATAATTCCACTTACCAAAATCCGCGAAGTTACCAAAACTAGTAATCCTTAGGGTACGCGCCCCAACAAGAGTCAGGCTCAACATCAAGCTTGATTTTTATTGCAAATCAGTCTTTACAGTGGCTGAGTGGATTCGTGGAAATCAATTTCAAAAGGTTTCTTCTATCTGCATGTTTTTTATAGGTTAGTTTCTTTAATCTTCTTTAAATTATTTATTTTCTAGTTTATAGCAGAAGGTTGAAGCTGAATCAACACAAAAATTTTCTAGTCCCAGAACTTCACACGAAATTTTGCTAGTCTTCATTAATTTCTTTAACAGGTGCACCTTCTGTTAACTTAGAAAATGTTGTACTGACATAATTCCCCCCCGTGCTACTCATAGTTGTTGAATCTGTAATACCAGCTGTATGGAATGTTCCAGTTTGAATTGATCTTGTATCTTGTCCCTTTCCTGATTGAATATGCCTTTGGAGCTTCAATTCATTCTCTTTTGTTTCAATTTTCTTTCTCAACTTCTCGAAGCCAGTCCCACTGGGTTTAGTTACAGATGATCCAGTCTTGAAAGCATGTTTCTGGCCAATTGAACCATTGTGGCCAACAATAGGCTTTTTATTTCAGGATGACTGCTGAGGTGGACCCTCCCCAGACCCCATAGAAGTCACCCCACGGACTTGCATTGCACTTGACATGGTTGTACGAAATGTAGCTAAGTGCTTTTGCACCATATCCATTTTCTTGTGCATCCCTGGGGTTTGTTGCGATGTTGTTGTAGCCACCTGTGAAGAAGCTGCAAGTGATTGGCTTGATCCCACTTGTATTTTCCCTTTATGATCCATCTTTATCACTTTGATCTGCTCTCCAGCTCTGTTCTTCACCCTCACTGTCATTATCTCCATTAGAGAATTTAATCACAAGGTTATCATCTTTCTCTTTTGCTGTAGGAGATCTAATAGCAGGATGTAGATCTTGTAAACTAGATAAGAAGACATCATTTTCCTTACGGACACATAATGGAACTGATTGTGAACTAGAAACTTGTAGTTGTGTCCCATTTCTATCGAACAAATTATTTGTAGAAATAAATTTCCAAGATGAGAGTGGGTGCAGCGGCAGCTGCTTTCTCTTCCTCTTCTTGTTGGGCATGGAAGCCATAGCTCTTGCTCTGAGTTCTTCAATGTCCATAGTGCCGAAATTGACTTCCGCACTGAACTTCTTCGACTTGGCAAGTAAAAAATGTAGTTGGGTAGGTCAAACCATCTCTTACTCTTACCGTTTTCTTTGCCCTGCCCTATCCTCCCTCCTCTGTCTTCATTGTTCGTTTCTTTCATCCATTTACCAGTTGCCACGAGGTAGAAACAAGAAGCTCCATGTCTTTGAGAGTTCCCCTGTCAACTACTTAATGTGTGGTAGGGGAAACACTGATTCCTAGTGGTTAATCCTTAGATCTTTCAATTTCTTCAAAATATGATATAAAGCCATAGGAATTGTTGAAAATTTTCCAATTTTTGTTTGATTTCTTTGTGAAAATATGACATTAAGACATGAGAATTTATAGGTTTTTTTTTTCAATTTGTTTTGTTGAAAATGCATCATATAGTTCAATATAAGTCAATATACATGTACATGATGCTTTTAAAATCCCCAGCCGAAGAGTTGATACACAAGATCTCCTTTACTACATAAGCAAAGAGAGGTAGCATGTCTGCTTTGGCTTCAACAGATCCTTCCTAAAAATGGCATTCCTAGATGAACTTTGGATTGCTGGATCTAATGTAAATGTTGAAACTTCTCCTGGGTTGAATGAATTTTTGTATTAATAAATTTTATTTCACAACACAGGCTCCATAAAAAACAGATGCCTGTTAATCTGATAACATTCCACCTTCCCAAGCCCGCCAAACACAACTCCTTTCTAGTGAAGGAGAGAAATAGAAAAAAGCCTGTATTCTGGGTTCAGAAACATCCAAGCAGATAGTGCCAAGCATTTCTGTTTAAAGAAGAAAAAGAAAGTGGATAAAGAGCTTTGAGACTTCTTGAAGAGACAAAAATCATCCTTTGATCTTGTAGGAGACGGTGTATTTGGAGATGAAGTACCCCTCTAGATTGGTTTCGTAAAGATGCCAAAGTTGGAAAATTATTTGTTTCGTAGAGAAAGCATCTGGTGCTAAAGTGTGTAGGCTGTTGAACAATAAGGCCATCTCTATCTTCTCCACATCAATCATCCAAGTAGTAGTAGGGTTTCCAATGCCACAAAACCCTAGTCTTCTTATCTCACAAGAAATAGAAGAACAAGTGCTCCCTTTCCTCGTCTATGGTTTCTCCAAAATCCTAGCTTCAATTGTCTTCTTAGGGAAAACCCCAACCCTAATGCCTTGCTTGCATCAACACAAGATCCCTAGTGCTATAGACAAGAGAGCAATGTACAATGATGAAGTCAAATTGAAAGAGACAAGATCTCTCGATTTCTCACATCTCTAACATGATTATGAGATGAATGTATCTCCACGAGATGAGAGTGCACTGATCAAACAAATCCCTAATTCTACTGAAAATTAGGGAAAAAGCATGGAATAAAATCAAAACTAACTGAAATTACTTTTATGGAGCTCTTCAACTCCTCTTTTTTGTACCGATTGATTCTCTAAAACCCTTTGTTCTTCCATGCTCTTTTTTACTTATAGTACCTAATCCCAAATTTCTAAGTTAGCAATCCTCTCCCACTCTGGCCTTGGAACATATTCATGAGAGGAATTCTTGTTTTATATTCTTTGTTTGAAGATATTATCATGAGGATCATAAGGCCTAGATTTTGCTTTCCTTGAATTTAACCAATGTAAGAAAACTTCCAAGTATTGTATAGATTTCAACCTTTAATTTGGAAGGGTCATATATCTTTTGGAAGCATGAAAGTTATTTGATGTCTGAAATGACAAAAATGCATGTTATCTACTACAAATCTTTGCATTACATATTCCATTGCAAAAATTCAAGGTGTGACGAAAGTTAGGAGATGGTATGGATCTTCCTCAAAACCATAGACTCTGATCACTGTGTACTCTTCATATATAAACTGGTTACATATTTTTGTATCAAGGGTAAATTATAACCACTTCTTATTCTCACAAAACATTCTAGGTGGAAAAGAGTCATGGATAATGTTTTATGCAATCTTCATTACCATGTTGGTAAACTCAGTATAATTGGTGTTGTTAGGTATTCTTAGACTTCGATTACTCCAATTATGTATTGGAACTAGGATACCATTTTCATATGTCATTTTCAACTTCAAACACTTGTAGTGCTCAAAGTTCCAATATAAAAAACATGTGAAAAATATAGGAGGGATATCTAAACATCCTAGTGAATGTAAACTCTTCTATTTGTTCATGGCTTATTTGGATTAAGAAATTATAGAGATCAGGAAGCTAGTGAAGGTGATCTTAAGAGGGTAATTTTATCACACTAAATTTGATTGCAGATATACCTACAGGATACTGTGACTGTCAAGTAATTTTTTTAATGTTTTGAAATTTGGTGTATAATTTCATGCCAATCCCTAAGAAATCAGAGACTTGGATTTGGTTATCTCATGGTTTAAGTTTCTAGAAAATGTATAATAGTCAAATTATCTAAGTATCCAACATTTAGAAATCCCAAGTAAATCATTCCAAATTATCCAAGATTCACAAGCAGGAAACAAAATGATCTACCCATCAGTCCATTTCTTCTTTCTCTACATATGGAAGTAATTATCATCGTTATAATTTGCCTCACTTCATGGGACCTGTCTAATTCAAAGAGGCCTATAACAAGGGTTTTATCCATATCATTACAATAATGAAATGGGTTGAGTGTGTGTTTCAATATGTATTATTATAGGATTTGTGTTTTTTTCTATGATCCACTCACCCAATACTTCAACCAATATCATACAACCACACAGAGGAGAAGCATACATTCTATAGATTACGACAACATACCCTGTAGATTCCCAAATTAGGTGCACAACAGGTGGTTAACTCATAAGATTATTTCATCCACGAGATGTAGAACAGTTGGTGGTGGGGTAGGTTAAGACACCCCCTAAGCTAGAAGGTCACCGGTTTTAATCCCGTCAGATACCAAAAATCCAACCATGTTAAGGGTTGGTGCGGTCCAGGCCGGTTGCGATCCCTGGGTGATTTTGAAGGCTTAGATGCCCCTAGTTCGTGGCCACTCAGCCAATAGAAACCCTTCTAGTCAGGGGGGTTCCACCACTTTGCCAACAAAAAAAAAACTCGTAAGATTATTTCAATGCGTCCCCACATTCACAGTTTTTTGAAAGTCAAATCAAAATCATAAGTGTTGTAGTTGATAGATTCAAATTCAAGGCACAATATTAAAGGAAAAATTACAGAGTATGTCCACAAAATTTGTTGAACTCTACTTCACCATTTTGTAGGTTGTTCACATTTATAATCATAACATAATGTGAAGACGATTAGCAAGGCTAACAATAATAATGCATAATAAGTTTTCCAAATATAATCCATTACAAATACCATCTGGTCAAATTTCTATTATAGCTAGAAATAAAAGTACATCAATGTATGTTCAATTTTCTATGCATAACCTTTCTACTCATTTTCCTTGAACATAATGCACACATTCCAGAGATCATAACTTGAAATTATTCCTCATACAGAATAGTTTTTAGAATAAGAAAAAGGGAAATAAACTTATTTTATTTTTCTTTAATAAAAAGATGTTCCAATGCAGTTGACTATGGGGATTTTGATTTCCTCCCAAATTTAGGTTGTTCTACTATAGAATGCCACCTCCGTACTGGGCTATGAGGCGTTTGATTTCCTCCCAAATTTAGGTTGTTATTCTATAGAATGCCATCTCTGTACTGGGCTATGAGGCTGCCCATGAGGAAAAAGTGTCAAATTTTCAAGCTACTAAAGCCACCAAAACATCAGCTAAGAGGTTATCATTGGATGTTATTCTATCTTTCAACTATCACAATTCTTGGCACTCTTTATCTTGCTCTAAGGTATGGGTTATGTTTCTATTGTATTTAGGATGAGCGTTTGTGTTCTTGAGCTCTATTTTTCTATATTTAGGATGAGCTTTTGTGTTCTTGAGATCTATTTAGGATAATTTTCCCATAGGTTGGAGTGACTTGGAACCCTTCTACATATTTAGGGGCATTTAGAAATTCCATGGCACTCTCTCTTTGCACACATGTTGAGGCTACTTTATGCTAGAAGGAGGAAGACTAACGTTGTTTAGGGAAGCCTTTTAATGATTAGATGTGAACCCTTCATCACATTGAAGGGTCATAAGATGGCATGGTGGCACATATTCCCACTAACTGATATAGAGAACACCCTATGCAAATAGGGGGGTAACAGGACGAAACCCTAGGCAAAATTTCCTAGCTTGTAACCCTAGGGATGCCTATTGCTTGGTGCTAGGATTGAAATTTTCAACTAGGATCCAAGGTGCATAAGAATCAATTTCCCTTGGGTAACCTCCTAGTTAATTGCATCAACAGATCATAAGATGTTGTTTACATGTTCTTTGTATGAATTCCTCGACTATATTTCATCATCCACCAATTCATATACTCCTTGAATCATGAATTGATGTTGACAATCAATAAATCCCATAGTTAGTTTTTTATGGCAAGTAACTGGAATCATTTTGCTGTTACATCAAGCAACACTTACGGCATAAATTAAAGTGTTGAAGTGATTGCATAGAGTATAAAATGGCATTTGGTTAAGAATTTTAACATGACAAGAATTTTGGAACACACTTGTATAATTATTAGGAGATTGAGGATGTGATTAGATGGACAACTATAGAAGGAGATTTGTGCCCATGTCTAGCATGTGTATCACTCATGTGAGGATGCTCTGTGATTCATCAATTTGCAAAGTTTTTCATTTCATGATTTATAAGGCAGAGTAACTAGTAGTCAAACAGCCTATCTTCAAGGACCATCATACATTAATTGGAAGGAATTTGATATATGAGGAAATAAATATGGTAAGGACTGAAAAGTGTGTTTTCTTCTTTTTTAAATCATTATTCCTTTCATTAGAAGTCTGTTTTATTCTTTTCTAAATCATTATTCGTGTGATGTTTTAAAAATTGTTATTTATTCCCTTTTACACAAATTAATAGAAATTTGTATATTACTTATTAAAACGTGTACTCGTTTTTAATTTCATTTATCATTGTAGGGGGCCTCTTGTACCATAAAACTCAGAACTAGCCAGACTTAAAGTTTAGATGATTTTTCTATTGTTTATGCTCAGAGACTAGAGTTGGGTTTTGATGGTACTTATACTTTCAATCTCAACCTAGAATTTGCTACATCCTTCTAGTCATTTCTTTTCAGTGGCTCCAATATGACTTTTGGCCATTATTTGTTTTCAAAATTGCCCAGATTTGAGTACTAGGGAATTTTTTATGGTAGAATTAAACTCAGAACCCAAGATGAAGAGTGTTTGCCTCATGAATGATTCCCAAAATTGCTACAGGTCTCTTTTCAATGTTTTCATTCCTAGAAAGCACTTAGAATTAGGGATTTAAGAATGCTTGTTGCTGTTATTCATGCCCAGATCTCAAAGTAAATATGATAGGCTCGATCTCTACATTATATGACAAGCTCAGGAAATTAAATAAGAAATAGATTTATTTTCTATATGAAGTCTTTGAGTTGAATAAGAGTGAAAATAGAATCTATTAGATTGTTTTAATCTGATGGAAGAGTAAGTCATCTGTGTAAATCTTTATCTTACATGGAATTGAATTTGAGTTTAGCAATCAAAATCCAGATAATCAATGGGAATCTATAAACATGAGAATTGTGTGCGTAGATGCTGAAGGGATTATATGCATAGAATCTATGTTATGTATAGCGATTGATACTATGCTCGACATTGTTACTCTAATTTCTATGCATTTTTAGCTTTGTATAACAAATAAAATATGAAGGATAAGTGTTCTATCTAATGTGTTTTGATGAAGATAGAGCATCTCAGCTTCCTTTTCAAAAGGATAGGTTATGCTAAATACATAGATTCATTTAGTGGATATTTCAAAAGCTATGCATTTTGGCTAAATATACAAAGGATCATTTGCAAGTTGTATAACTTGGGATTAGAATTCATTGATATATTATTCATTTCTTCGTTGATGTGATGTCAATGCTTTTTTATTTCAAGTTGGTGAATAAGAAATTATAGAAATTGTGTTAAAAATGGGGCATTATATACCTATTCAGTACACACCATTGGAGACATTTGTCATCATAGAAGGCAATGATCCTTTATGTTACATAGAACAAAGTCTACATATGTGTATGTCATGAATGTTGGGATTTTATGGCATGATGTATGTCATGCTTGTTTGAATTCTATGGATTGTTTGCCAAAAGAATAATGTGGAGAATAATCTATGATTCTATTAGTTTATTGGTTTGTCAATATTCAATTCCCCACATGTTAGTTGGACCATCAAGGAACAAGATAACAAGTGGAGTCCTCACTTGCCCTGAATCTAGTTAGTGTAGTTGTGTTTCATTGACACCTTCCAGTTGTATTAGTGTTATACCTCCTTCAGGGAAAGAATCAATTAAAATTCATTGAAAGAGTCAATGAAAGAGTCAATTAGAATTCATTGAAAGAGTCAATGTAAACACTCATTGTATGTCGGGTCATTATAAATTGATAATGTGCCATTGTATTAATTTTATATCATTTTTCTCATGCATGTTTCACTTCTGGTTTCTATGTCGATTTGGAATTTCAATTTTGGAATATTAAGTAAGATTTCAAACATGGATTGTGGAAAGAAAAAGTAAAACATCAAAACAAAAGGATGCAATATCATATTTTCAAAAGCCTCAATCCAATAATCCACATCCTATTCATGCTTCAAGCTCTCTTGAACAAGGTATCGGTGAGAGAGATGTCAACACTTTTGAGAATGCATCTGCAACCTAGATAATGGATGGTAGAATACATTCCTCTAATGATCAAAGTGAGACAAATGCATTTCCATCTGAAATTGGTAGTTCAAATGTTGACACTAGTACAAGTGATCAATTTTGCCACGGAAAAACATGGCAATATCCATGGAAAAGCACGGATATTGCCACGTCTAAGTGTTTTTTTTTTTTCTGTGGAAACAATTCTGTCGCAATAGAGACGACCCCTAATTTGCGTTGCAAGAGCGACAATGTTCTATATTTCGTTAGATGTCTAAGCCATCACTATATCCACGCCTGGTCGTCTCTATATCCACACCTAGCTGTCTCTGTATCCACGCCTGGTCGTCGCTGTATCCACGCTCTATATAAGGTTTTAAAAAAAATCCAAACCCAGGAATAAGACGTCGCTATAGCCACGCCTTGGCATCTCTGTATCCATGCCTTGCCATATCTGTATCCATGCCTGGCCGTCGATGTATCCATGCGTTGTTTAAGCTTTTTTTTTTTAAATGTAAACCCCAGGAATAGCGACGGGCAGACTAGGAAAAGTTCCACGTCATGCCATTGCTATAGTGATGCTCTGTATAGGTTTTAAATATATATATATATATATATATATATAGCAACGCCCTATTAGAATTTTGGCCCATCTTGGTGCTGCTACAGCCCTACCATTCTACTTGAACTAGCCCTAAAGAATAACCCCTCACCATTGCCTACCCTACCATTTATCTCCTAGACTAGAACCCTCTCATCGTAGCCTAAAAACTCCCTAATGCTATCACTCTAACACTTACCCCTATCAGAAACAAGGGCTTTGGCCCTCTTGTTTTCAGACTTTCATGCCATTCAGGGAAGCTTTAAACTACTTGTACCTTGGCTCACCCTAAGCCTAAACTATTTCCTAACTTCCTTACTAACCTAAAGTTTCTAATGCCTCTCATCCTAGCCCTCCATCCATCATACCTTAGGTACTTTGGCTTCTCACATTATAGTCTGAATTATCATTTAAAGGAAGCTCTAAACTACCTCTTCTATAGCATGTCCTAACTTTTAGAAGAAAAGCAATATCATCATTGTATAAGAGGAGAGTGATAATGAGTCAGACCATATTATTACTAATGCACCCCTCCTCTTATCTTCTAAAAATTTCTCATTTTCATCCATATAAATGCCAAAAAAAATAGGAGAAAGAGAACAACCATACTTAAAACCCTTATTACAATTAATTCTCAATGAATATTCATTGTTATATTTCCTCTTAGAAATAACCTATTAACCTTTTAGGGGAACCTAATAACAACAGAACTCAAGAGAGATACCTATTTCAATGTCAAAAGATTTTCTAAAATATACAAAATAATATATGAAATATTCAAATTCATTAAGAAAAATAATTCATGCAATTCAGAGTCCTCCACATTACTATTAATATTTCACACAAATAATGTTCTCGAAGGATGTTCACCATAAGGATGCTCTCCCGGAACAGTACCAAGGCCATTTGAAATTCCATAGGTAACATTTCCATTTCCTGCTAAGTTATCTAAGATTGACCTGTGTATGTTCCCATTCAGACCTTCCTGAGAATCAAAATCTAACTCCATGCCCCCTCCATTTGTAAATATATCACATTCTTCCAAATATTCAACCTGGGTGGGAAATCCACTCAAATCGAAATCGTCCATAATTCCATCCAAAAGCTCGTCTTCATCATCAGGAAGATTTCCTATGGTCCGGGACTTCATGTCCTGAAGAGGCTCCAAAGCCAATGCTCCTTGATGTAATTGATTTAGAAGATAAGCTGTTGTATCAGCATATTGTCCATCATTCTCCTCATCTATAACATTCACTGTAAACATTCAAGAATAATAAGCATAAAGAAAATTTTCAATTGGATACATCCTCTCATTCCATAAAATGATCATAAAATTTGTACAATTGTAGGGAACATTAGACCTTACATTTTTCTTGGAACATTACAGGCAATGAACTTGAAAACAGACTTGTGTCACTTGAGGCATGAAATCCATCATTTTTAGTTTCATGGCCCTTTGTGGACACCTCCTTTGATGGAGGAATTGCCACTGTTAAGTTCTGTACTGGATGACCTGAACTCAAAATCATTCTTGATCAGGATTTTGTCAAGTTGATAATACAATAAATGATTTGCAGCAAAGACATAAGATTGGTCAAAGACAAGTTACCATCAAAATCCCTTGACTGGTCTGTAGAGTGATCCATTGCATTTCCTTAATTGTAGCACCTGTAAGAAAACTGAGACAAATGTCAAATCCATCATGTAGTGATGGTAAGTGGACATGAGAATAATAGCAAGAATGCAGAACATAGTGACAAATGGTAAGTGCAGATGAAAATAACAGCAAAGATGCAGGTAATAGTGACAAATTCGAGCATTAAAAATTTTGATGACTGAAAGATAAAAAAGGTGTATAGGCCTAAACCAATGAATCATAATGAAGTATAAATAGACAACCATCTCAAAATAGAATGTATCAACAAAATAATGTTGTCTAGCGTTCCTGCATACAGCATATACAAAACTTTCATGAAACAAAAATTTGTAAACAGAAAACATTGCATTTTGCAGTAAGACACATTATGTTGACACCAATACAACAATAAATCCTTTAAAAGAAAATTCTAATTTATCTTCCTACAATGTTCAACTACAGAAACATGTTTCAGTTTAACAGTTTACAACTCAGCAGTAATAAATTTAAAAAATTGTATGTGATATCTTTTCCCCCATTACCATTACACTTTCCTATTCAGGCCTCTAGAGGATTTCCTTCCAAAATCATTCTATATCTGAGAAATAAAGAAAGACATGATTCCTCTGAGCCTACAACATACATTGAGATGAAAAAGTATTTGCAGGTACCTATTGGTGCTACTGGCTTAAGAAAGCAAAGATTTCAGAACTCCAGACCTAGAAATTGAAATCAATATTAATGTCTACAAGGAGCCAAAAAGGTCTATGGGCCTAGATACAATGTACAATTAGGATATAGCAAGGGGAGTACCTATCATACCTCCCACTAAATTCTAGGAGAAAAGAAAAGAAAGGTAAGGAGAAAAACAGGTCCAAGCAATACTACAAAATATGAAGGAATGAGGAATGTAATGCCATAGATATAGTGGATGATGAAAAGTTCTGCTAGCCACAAAGCCATGGCCAATCTCCCCAACCATTCAAGTACAAAGGAAGGAAGAGAGAGATCTGCACTGTCAAACAATCTTTGTAGAAGGTAAATGCATGTTGGCACAACTTCCACTTGTGACCCTTTAGAAATGAAGTTCATTGAAAGTAGATCACTTTTAGACATTAAATGTCATGATTTTCATGTTGCCAAGGTTGGATTATAACCCATGCTTGTTAGGGAAAGAGATAAAAATATCAAGTTGTTAAGACTTGTGTAATGAATTCTATCTTTGACCACTTAACTTTCATAGAGGATGAACCACCAAAACACTCTGGACTTAATGGACAAGCGAGCTTTCCAAATGCCTAGAAATATTCATATCAAAGTCACCAAAAACTCAAAACTTCTGCTCCACCCCACCCCCACAAGTATGGTCTCAAACTTTTGTGGTCAACTCCTTCTTACTCCCCTCTCATGGAAATTTGCCATCATAGGGGGAAAAGTTGCCATAGGCAATGATTTTCATGTTGCCTGATAATTTTTTATAAGTCAGGTTCCTTTTTATCAAAAAAAGAAGGAATGGTGTTTTGTTTAATCAAGCCCCAACTAACAAGTTTATATTCTAGGTTGACACCACTTTCATGTGTTAATCCTCGCTGCATATTACAGTGCAAGTGAAAAAGATAGAGTTGGATTTAATTCACCTGCACCAACTCCTATATCAATATGGAGGGGCACCATGCACCATGCACCATGAACAGAGAACCTCCTGCTACATCCCCAACTGCCTCTGCTAGATATCAAATGTCACAATAGAGTGAGAGAATGCCTAGGTAACAAACTAGCCAGGTCACAAGGGAGACGAGAAAGAGTCACCACAGTTGGACACACAGCCCTCCTGCATGGCCATTAAATGACAAGCTTTCAACCCTCCAGTTGGCATGGCTATCTTTAATTTTATCATTGTTCCAGGAAGGTCTGTGGAAAGGGTCTCTGAGAAAGATCCCAGTTTCAAGAGAGGACACATTTTGGATAGAGCAGACATCTAAAGATACTTCATTACTCACACTTTGTGAGCAGTTAGTTTTTTGTGTATTAAAGGATGGGCAATCAAGCGTTTTGCTGAAAATATTGACATTGCTTTTGAGCATGTATGTCAGGGCACTGCGAAAAGCTGTGCTTTTTGTTCTTGATGGAAAAGAATGCGAAGATGATGCACTGTTTTCACTAAATTAGCTGCTTCAAGCAGGTTATGACAAGTCAAAGCAGGAAGAGCTGTTGGGGAAGCTAGGAGCTAGCTTTAAGCTTATAGAGTCTGTACTTGGAACTCTAACAAAGTTTAGAGGAATTGTGAGCAAATAAAACACAGGGAACTTGAACAAACTTTTTTTGAGCTCCTAGTTGCATGGTTTCCCATCACATGTTCATCCAGGGAGTGCAGCTGTGGTCTCTTCTACCCTCTCTGTTGAGGGATTTTTGTATACAATTGAGCAATTTTTCAGAGCAAGAGATGCATCTGGTGGTGTATCATATTCATTTGTTGAAATATCAAATGGGTCTATGCTCATTTTCACTAAAGAATAGGAACTCATCATTAAGAAAAGTAAAACTGATATCAGCATACAGGTCCTAGCACTCATCTCTGTTTGAATCTCTATGTGGAACAAACTCTGAAGAGGTAGTTTTCAAATATTATATAATTACCTATATAACATGCCACCCCTAATCAAAATGGTTTATCTAGAATGCATGGCTGAAATGACCATCAGTGGAAATGATATTTCCTGGATGTGGCAAGAGGCTTTGGACACAAGGCCACACTGGGGAGCAAGTAAATGCAGATCTTATTATGTTGATATCTAAAGGAACATGAAAGGAAACTGAGTGGTCAGCAGCCTATAACTTTGCTTAATGTGGCTACTTGAATCAAACGTACAGCTGCCCAAAGTGTTCGACCTGAGCAAATAGGGTTTCTCAAAGGCCATTTCATCCTCGATAATTTTATTACTCCTAGGCAAGTCTTGACTGGGCAAAGGAAGCCTAGTCAAAAGGTCGTTATCTACGGTTGATTTTCAGAAGGAATAAAACAAAATTTAGTGGGATTCCATCATCAATATGATCTAATGGCTAGATTCTTGAAGTTTTATTTACTGAAGCAGTCACAACCATTTCTTCAAATGCCTCTACTAGTTTGTGTCAATGGACAGCTATCAGCAACATCTCTGCTTCATCATTCCCATCAGATGGGAGTTGCCTCTGGCCCTTTGTTTGTATGTTATTACAGTCAATTCTCTAGGATATCTTCTTGGAGTTGCTGAGTTCTGGAACAAATTTTGGGAACTCACTTCTTGCTGATGTGCAGTTACTTAACATCCATTTTGCTGATGACTCATCTCTCACTCGAAACATATCTTGTAACTCTATTAAAGGTACAAAGCAATTTGCTACCTTGACATTTTTGCAAAAGCTGCTAGAGCTATTGTGAGAGAGGAAAGTATGGGAATTCATCATAGAGCAAGAAGGATTTCAAGTGTGGCTTAACATCAAACAAAAAAAAATCCAACCATAATTCCCTTTTGAAATTTGATGTACCTGTAAACATTATTTGGGATCAAGTTTTGCACAAAATGGAAAAAAAGCTTCAACAATGGGCATGCAAAGATGTTCACTTTGCAAGCCAAATCATCATCATGGTTAGAAACCTGGCTACAAGTCATGTTTTAAGTCTTCTTGTTTATTTCCTAGTGCAGGATACTAGCTGTAGAAGATTCTTCTTTGACCCTTTCTCTAGGGGGAAGCGGCAGGGTGGAAAAAGGGGATAGTCAGTTTCCTGGGACCTCTAATTTTCCAGAAGGATGGAAGGACTGGGCTGATAGATATTAGTATTTGAGGGATTGTGTTAGTAGCAAAATAGGTCATCAGAGCCATAAGCAGAAATTGGACAGGATAGATACTTGTCTACAATTGCATACAGAATGTTACACATGTACAAGGTATACTCAAGTGATATGAACTTTCATAGTGAGCTCAAAGCTTTTTAAATATCTGGTTCATGTATAGTAGATGTGACAAGCATGGTAGTGACCTACATACTTTTACTGTAAATTGCAAGATGATCCCCAATGAGTAATTGTTTTAGTCAATTTTGAATGCTCAAGGCTACAACTGGCTCACAGACAACAACCCCCGATTTACACATTGGGCAGGGAAGAGCCATTTCTCATGTTTATCATGCAAACTCCTCAGATAATATAGTGACACGTTATTTTCTTCTACTCTTTTTCGTAACTGCAAACGTCTATGGCATGTGTCTGGACTGGCCCTTAAGTAAATAAATCCATCAAGAACAAGCCCAGGTAAAACAGAAACAACTGGATCAAACCATACTAAAAATCTCACAAAATATGAGAAGGAGAGAGAAAATATTGTAGATAACCAATGTACATGAAGCACCACAATTAACCTACAACAGAAATGTAAGAGAGAATACCCACATGCTGTCCTGTTCAAGATCTTCGGTGACCTGGTTAAAAAAGTCCAATGAAAACATGTGCAAGCATACCTGTCATGTTAAGAAGGGCCAATTAAGCCAGAAGTTATGCACAACCATCAAGATAAAAAATTAACAAGAAATTTACTACTCTCTAGTAATACACAAAGGAAAAATTATAACAACAAAGTATTCTCACATACATATAACCCAAAAACAATTTTACCAGTAACAAGAGTCATAAATATGTATATTCTCATTGAGAGACCTCATGTCAACTTAGGAATGGTACTTACATAACATAAAATAAACCATAAAATCTGTTTCTTATCATTTACAAGTTATATCTTATAATAAAGGGCAGATGAGCACACACAAATAACGATACTAAGTGAAGTCACTTACACTATGTCAGACATCATAATTACAGACAAATAGCGATACTAAGTGAATTCTCTTTCCAGGTAACCCCAAAGAAATGCTATGCCCATCCAAATTCCCAACAGTTTGTTTATAATCCTTAACCACAATATATCTTCATATATTTCTATAAAGGAAGCATTTCTAAGTGACAGGAAAACAATCTACAAATGGAAAAGGTTTAAGAACATAAATGATTGTAAAGAGAAAAAAATTAGCATTCACTGCAACTGTTTCACCATGTTAACATATGGCTAGTAGCCTAAAGTTCGAACTTAGAAGTACTTAACAATGTTAACTTATGGCTTTTCAAAATTTTGCAGATCCATCATCAGATACGTATCCTGATAACTTAGGTTTTTACTTGGTTTTAGGGGTAACCTACTTTCCATATCCTAAGATGATAAGCCCTCATGAGTGTGCTTAAACCGGATGCAAAAATTACACTCTAGCAGAAGAATTCAGAAATCCTATTCTCTATCCCCTTCAAGGATTAAATAAAATCTCTCTTCTAGTAAGAAAAATAGAAAAACAAAATAAAATCAGACGACGCTTTTGAATGCGAAGCTTCTTTCCATATCTATATCGACAAATGAAGATATAACTTCACAAATTAGTATTGCCAAGTTGAGAATAGTTAACAAACAGGCAGGTATGAGACTACTAAAAGTTACTAAAATCAAGGATCTGGTCAGATATAAGAAGAGGAGAATGAACTCTGCTTTTGAAAACTAGGGAATAGAATAGAACAAAATAAATTTCCCGATGTGGATACAGCGATGGCTAGGCGTGGATACAGCGATGCCTCATTCCTGTTACATCGGATTTTACACCAAAAGTAAGAAACGTGAAAAACCTCCATGGAAAAATCCACGCTTTTGTACTAGTGTGAATATTTTTCATTGCAAGGTGACACAATGCATTCACGGAAAAGGAAAAAGGGCCAAGGGAATGCAGGGAGAAAATTCAAAGTTGATTGGGTCTCAAGATACCCATGTATTGAACCAATACCTCCAACAAATGAGAATGAGACCTCACGAGAAGTTAAATGCATTTCATGTAGTTGGAAACTTGGCAAGGTAGTGAAATTACAGATGAAGTTAGACACAATCAAGAAGCATGTTGGGAAGGTGTGTGATAAGAAAACTGCAAATGATGAGAATAAATCTACTTCTAGATGGAAATCTGTTAGCGAATGTCAACATCTCCAATTTGAAGTGGAATATAATGAATTCTTACTAAATAAGAAAAAACTCAAGGAAAGTGGAGGAACCATCAAATCTCAATTTGGAAAGATGATGGAAACACATTTGTTATCAAAGGCAATACAATTAAGCACTGTATTTCACCTCCTATCCAATGGTCGGCCTATGACAGATTATCTAAAAATGCTGAAATATCTATCTTTTATTCAAGTGCCAAATTTTCCATCTTCTCATTGGTCTTTATCGAGTGGTTGGGAATGGGGAAAATATCTAGCTCAAGTAGAAAAGGATGAAACGAAAGAGAAGATTGCAAATGCTACATTTTTGTCACTATATTTGGATGAAGTTACGACTATTGATAATAATTCATGGATTTGCATGAGCATTTATATGGTTAATGACCATATCAGGCATTCCTATCTACTTGGAATTCATAAAATGACCAAAATTTCTACAGTAGAAAATATTTATGAACTTGTTATTGATAGTTTGAAGGAAATTGGTGGTATGGTGATCCAAGTGGATATTGGTGGCCAGCCACCTATTCCTCTTGGACCCCCACCATTGTTTCTTTCAGTTTTCTAGTTTCCTAAATTGTAGCACAATTTACTATTTTTGGCAGTTTTTGGGTCCTAAACTTCCGAAGCCGTTTTGAGGCCCTAAACGACGTTTTTTTGGCACCGAATGGTCGAGCAAATATGAGTCCATTTCGGACTTCATATTTAACATTCATGGATGTTTTCCTTAAGCATATATTTCTAACGATGTATCATGTGTGTCAAACAAAGGTAGTATGCTAAAGTTATGACCCCGGGAAATTGATGTACCAAGTTACCCAACGGGGCCCACATTAAGGCGTTTCACCTCTTAGGGTTAGGTTTTTGGATGTGTATGGATTCCATTGTTTCTCAATAATATATAGGCCTTAGAGCCTCATTGTCACATATAGTTCAGAGGCATGTAGCCGCCACATCTCTTCTTAGAGATAAGCCACCAACACTCTAGCTAGTTTATTTCCATTCTGTATGTAAACAAGTTTCAGTCATTGATTAATGAAATGAAGTGTTATTTCCACTGCATATTTGTTTCTATGGTTATTTGTGTATTCTGTTGCATTCCTGCATAAGTACAGATCATATGGATCATTCCATGATTGCAAAAAAGTTAGTATGTGTTGGAGCAGATGGAGCATCAGTAATGCAAGGACAAAGGAATGGCCTTTGTGCTAGAATGCAACTCTCGGCTTCACCGTATATGCTCAGTATTCATTGTATGGCTCATAGGATAAATATTGCATTTAAAATAGTGAGCAACTTTTCATTGGTTGCAAAGGTAGAATACCTTGTACGTGAGGTTCATGCATACTGTTATAGCGGATTTCACCACACTAGGTGAATCACACATTGTATGGCCTTCCCCTGTCCCGCTGCAGACTCATTAGCCCCTATGGACCACTTGTTGTATTTTGATGTATCATTGACCATCCCTAAAAACATTAGAAAAATTATATACGTAGCCTTTTCCCCGATAACCGTGTACATACGCGGATATTCCCTCTATAGTCATGTACATCGGGATGTGTGCATAATCAAAAATCCTTTGGAGCGTTCCTTGACTTGGATCCGACTCATATGACTCCTAGCCTTCCATATGCCTTGAGATCGCACGGATTCGACCTTTTAGTATCACTTTGAAAAGCTATATAAGGAACCCTTGAGACATTGAAAGCATAAGAGAGAATTGAGAGTATCGAAACTATAGTCCATTGTTGCCAGAACTATACTTGAGTCTACATCCCTTTGTCCCTTGGAGAACTTTTGTGTTCTTCCCAAGCTTTCCTTTTGCTTGTAAGCTTGCTATCAAAGTGATGGAGGATTGAGGTGGTGGAGGCCCAAGTGGGGGATTCAGTTTCTCCGGTTCGCAGACGTGCCGTCAGAGGTTGTCACTTGTAATCTCTGATTCATATTAATAGAAATATCTTTTCCTGTCCAGTAATGTGTATTTGAATGAATATTGTATCGATTGGAATATGTCAAATGCTTATACATTATTGATTATATATGCTAGAATAGATCTAACACCATGAAATATAGTATGCTTGTATTGTTTACTAGTTGTTGACGACGTGCTATAACAATTCAAGATAAAGATTAGAAAGCTCAACAGGGATCTACTTCAACCGTCCGGAATAAGGTACGAGGTTCGATCCTTTAGTGTTAGATGTTTTTATTTCTATTGCATATTGGGAAAGATTGATTTCTGGAGTCTAGCTGTCTGTTGTGGTACCCCAAGCCATAGGAATTTCTCTCCGTAACAGAATTGGTGACTCCGTTGGGGAGTTCCTAGTAATTGTCCTTTGGGGGTTGATCTCTTGGCATTCAATGTATTTGAATTTCTCTCTCTCTCTTGTTTCTGTGTCGGGTATGGGGGCATGTATGCCTGGTAGAGCCTGATTGGTGTAAATTTAGTCTCGGCCTGTCTGTTTGCCTTGAATTTGTGCATCTTTTTCTTCCTGTACGTGGGTTTGTTACTTACAGTCACGTATACATGCGGTTTCCCTTGGGATTTCCGTGTATACATGCGGGTTCACTGCGCACAGTCGCGTATACCCTGGTTTTTTACATTTTTGTGGAATATAGTGGATTGCTGGGTGAATGATTTTAGTTGCTGAGTCTCCTTTGGCACTGCCTGAGTCTGTTAATACCTTTGTTTTTTACCAGAAACGTTTTTTTAGCCTAATTTTTTTTTTTAGGAAAGTTCTTGTCATGGCATCTTTGATTTTTTGTTTGAGATTAGTGCATTAGAGTCCTTTTGCCTTAGTGCTTTGCCGGAATGCTGTTTGTGTGTGCTTGCAGAGCCTGGGGCGGTTAGAATCATTCTTTTGCTTTTTGTATCTCTTTATTTTCAAAAAATCAAAAATATTTGCTTATCATCATGCATTGCATTATGCATTTTGCATTGTACTTGCATTAGATCTAGATTTTCTTTGGAGTAATAGTTAGGAATTCATATAGGGAAATTTGCATTCAGCATTTGAAGAAGAAATTATGCATTCACGTAGTACACATACCCTATTTTCATGGACACAATGCATTTGCATTGATTGTTAGGTGTGCATTTTACTTCTTGTTGCGTCATAAAACCATTAGTTGCACGCCCATATCCTATTTTTGAGTAATAAAGCCAAACTACAATCAACGCTAAATAAAATGAATTAGACTCTTTTCTTTTCTAGGGTGCATCAACAAGCTTAGGTTTTAGGATCTTGGAATAGTTCATTGAAAGTTAATTCTCCAAGATCACTAAACAACAACAACTAGGTGTCTGTCCAGGGAGTGTGTGAAATCCTTGGTATAACCAGCGTTCTCAGGAAGCTCCTCTCAAAAGGGAGTCAAGCACTAGGCAGTGTGAGCGGTTGTTGATTGGGATAACCCCTGGTCAAGAACTCTGTAGCACCGATGATATAGACAGGATTGTATTCGTATCTGGGGGCTCTTTCGGGAGTTTCGGGCTTTGCTACCCTGCCCATACGGTCAATCCCGCCTGCGACTGTCCGCCTGAGCGTTGATTATATTGAGGTGACCTTAGTGACCTTACCTAGGATATCGAGGGGGTACATGTAGAGGTTATTCTGCATGTGTCCCGGCTAGGTTGGGTTCGGACAGCACAGTCGCTTTACGTGTTGAAGCTTAGGGCCACAATAATTGGTTTCGAACCTCCGCTTGTGGTGACAAGGACCTCTCAAGCCTCTCCTAGGTGATACATACCGGCCACATTCGGGAGCTCACTTATCCAACCCTTGTTTGCTTGCTTTTGGCTTTAGATTTTATAGTGATTTCTCTGTGCATGCTAGTTGGCCTAGGGTTGACGTAAATAGAGAGTCTTTGCTTATTTGCTGAGTCATTATGGATTCGGGTGCGGTTCCGCGTCGTTCTCGTCGTTTAGTAGGACTTTCTCCTTCCACTTATCCTCCTCCTTTGGGAGAGGGGCCTAGACGGTCCAGGCGGACTATGTCACACACTGATTCACACACCATGGAGGATCATTCAAAGACTATTCCTGACCCACCTCCTCCTATTCATATTGACGATGGGGAACTTACTCCTACATACGATCCCTCACTTGACCTAGCTGAGATCGGTCCCGTTATTTCCCAGATAGGATATTTGCATGATAGACCTACTCATACTAGGACAGATTCCCCATTGACCCGATACCGGTATGGAATGCCAGATGATGCTGAGACTCACTTTGACCCTCCTAGCACTAGCTACGGTGGTTATGTTATGACTGGTTTTCCTATACACGATTTGACATTTCATGTTGAATCTGACTTTGACCCTAACACTATACCTGGGGGCATTCCCATGCCTTACCTTGCGGAGAGGTTTGGGTGTACTAGTCACATTGCGCCTTCCATCCCAGCGGTGGAAGCTACATCTTATATACCTTCTAGGTCTAGAGTTAGTGATCCCATAGCGATACCAGGTTCTAGACGAGTGACGATAGGCACTAGCACATATCTTCTTACCAATATTCCTTCATCCTCGCTTCCGAGTTCTTCAAATGTGAACCCTCCACCTTACTCTCATGGTCCTTTGAGTCGACACGTAGCTACCAGTCAGATCCGTACAGCAATTACTAGACCAGTTGTGTCTCAAGCCTACATACCACCCGTGGCTTCAGGAGGTTATGTTCATGTTTCTAGAGGTCAGGTTGCTACTTCCTCGACATATATCCCTACTTCCGGTATGTATATTCCTACTTCCGGAATGTATATTCCTACCTATGGAGTGTCTCATGGGGCATCACAAGCGATGACCTATGGACCCTACTATGTGGTGCAGTATGGACAGGTCTCTCCACCTTATGGAGGTGGGTATTCACAACCTGCTTACTCTCTGAACTATGGCTTTGTAGCTCCTACTAGTCAAGGTCCACCTCATTATGCTACTTCCACGCCACCCTATATGGGTCATACAAGAGGAGGTCACTATGGCCAAGGTCATGGTGGTAATAAATCCTATATGAACCAGGGAGCGGTCCCTAGACCTCATCATCCTAGGCTCCCTTTCCTCGCGACACTCAATTTACCTGACTTATCAAGAATTACGAATGATCCTATGGCTCATGACCTGGCTTGGTCGGCTGTCCCTACCAAGCTTCCTTCGGACATACCTAAGTTCGAAGGCAAACCAGGAGAGGATCCGAGTGAACACATTACGACATTCCACCTATGGTGCTCTTCCAATTCATTGCATCAGGACTTAGTCCGTTTGAGACTATTTCAACTCACCCTTACAGGGCCTGCGGCGAAATGGTATATAGAGTTACCTAGGGGTTCCTTTATTTTGTTCGACGACCTTGTGATGACTTTCCTTAATCACTTCCAGCTACCAGTACGCTATGATGTTGGTACTAAACTCTTGTCGACATTTCAGCAAGATAAAGCCACCCATATTTCTGATCATATTCAGGAGTGGCGTAGATGGAAGAGATTAATCAAAGCCTTATACCGCTGGAGTTCCTCCTTGAGTGGTTCCTCAAATATTTATTGCCATATATCGTGAAGGATGTTTCCACATCCAGAGTGCAGAATGAGGAACAAGCCATCTTTAGGGTACAGGAACTAGACTTGATCTATGCTCAATCTGGTTTGTTATATGAGATTATACCTAACGCTCCTCATTCTAGTTTCAATCCCAAGGTCAAACCTGGACCACATGCCAATGGCATTGTGGGTAGTGCAAGTAAGAAACCTACAGGTTTGGTTGTGAAACAAGTTGCTCAGTTGTCTATCAACCAATCTGCCTCGGGACAAGCTACGGCTTCGTCTCAGCCTGCCCAAGCGGTGAATGTACTTACTGTGCAATCATCCGACCAGAAGGGTAACTAGCAACCCGGACGGAATAGAGAAAAGGGTAAAAACAATAATAACAAGAAGGGTGGGAATAAAAATGAGAATACCAATAATAATGACAAGAATAATAAAAATGCTGGGGGGGACAAGCATAATAAGCGTAAGGTTAAGTTTCCTTGCAAGCTTTGTAAGGACTATCACCTCACTTACTTGTGCCCTAGGATGGATGAAGCTTCGAAGTTCATAGCATAGGGCCCATCTATGCTAACGAACCCTTTACCGCATAACCAAAATATGAACTCGAAGTCCCATGATCAATCTAGTGATGAAGATCCACCTGAAACTAGTGGTCGTGGGTGCATTAATATGGTCCGTGCCATGAAAGTTGTGACGCGTGCAAAATATTATTCTTCGTCACAACCCAACCCAGGCAAAGAACCTGATCCACCAGGAACCCCTTTGCGTATTGAGAAACCTGTGGATAAACCTGAGGCTACACCTCGCATTCCTAAGGGGGTACTTAAGCGTTTGGGTCATAACCCAAATGCCCGAGCCTCCTAGAACTATTCAGTTGTCGAGGACTTGGGTCATACTCCTTGTGCGATGTCTGCATTGGAAGTGCTTCAGAGTTGTCCGTCGCAAAGGAAGGCTTTGCTTTCCGCTCTTGGTGTGAATGGTGATGATTCTTCCTCAGTGATCAAATTTGAAACCGCAAGAACTCAGCCTCTCTTTCCCTACTATGTGTCCCTTTTGGTGTATGTAGAATGTCTTAATATGATCGTTAAGCATACTGTGATTGACGAGGGCGCTGCTGCTTCTGTGATGTCTTTATCTTGTTGGAAGGGTCTTGGTTTTCCTGAGTTGTCAAAGTATACGACCATGTTAACTACTTTTGATGGGAGATCGTTTAGGCTGCACGGTATCCTTGCTTCTCTTAAAGTCCATTTGGGAGGGAAGACCATTGCGATAGAGGTTGAGGTGGTTGATGCACCCCTTGACTACAATCTCTTACTAGGAAGGAATTGGATGTATAGTATGCAAGCCGTTGCATCTTCCGTATTTCATGTTGTATGCTTTCCTCATAATGGGAATATTGTAACGATTGATTGGATGGCATTCAAGAATCCGCCTATTAGTGCATCTTCGGAAGCTTTGGTTCCAAAAGTTGAACATTACTAGCCGGCAACTGGGAGTGTGGGTGTAGGTATGTATCCTTCCCTCATGGGAACCTTTAGTTGTCCTGCACTCGTCTTCATGATAGGATCTAGTTTCGATGGTGCTTCCACGTCTACGAGATTGGTGCCTTTTCGCACAAGTCATATGGGAGATCCTTGGATTCTTCCTTCACCGAGTCCTTCAAGTGAGGCCATTGAGATGAGTGTGCCGTTGCCTGCAGTCATGATAGCTTACCAAGCTAATCTCTAGTCTGCTGCAGAGCCTTGTTCTTCTTCTTCACGAATAGAGGAAGAAGACCCCTATGTGCTGCCGGCATGGGCAGTACAGTCTTCTCATGCCCACGACTACATTGATATGGTTTTCCCTTCAAATGAAGTGATCATCGAGGCTATGTCGGGAGTTGAGCCACCATGGGAGGAACTCCATCATAGATCGTATTTCCTTCCAGAGCTTGACCTTTTGGAGCATGAGGACTATAGGGAGATTCTTAGAAAGAAAGTTGGTAGACCCATGATTCCATTAAGCTCTCTTGGTCAGATGGCTAATGGAAACATGGTAAACATATTGTTAACTATGCCTATCAACATTTCTCGCAACCTTGGTACAATTGAGAATGTCTACATTGGGGCGGATTGTTCCCAAGATGAGATTCGCGAGTATACCGAGCTGTTCAAGGAATTACGTGATGTTTTTGCTTGGTATTACGATGAGATGCCAGGGATTGACCCTCGGATTGTTGAACATGAAATTAATACTTACCCCAACGCTAAGCCTGTTCGACAGTGTTTACGCGTGGTAAATCCTAGGAAAGCACCCGCCATAAAGGTAGAGATAGAGAAGCTATTGAAAGCTGGTTTCATCTATCCCGTTCCCTTGACGTAGTGGGTTTCAAACCCCGTTCCGGTAGATAAGAAGCAAGGAACGATCCGTATATGCACTGATTTCCGTGATTTAAATCGTGCCTGTCCTAAGGATAACTCCCCCACACCGTTTATAGATCAGATTTTGGATGAGTGTGCTGGTAGCGAGGTGTTCTCCTTTATGGACGGCTTTTCTGGGTATAATCAGATTCAAATTAAACCAGAGGACCAACATAAGACTGCATTTATTTGTCCTTGGGGAACATTTGCGTATCGAAAAATGCCTTTCGGCCTTAAAAACGCCAGAGCTACCTTTCAGCGGGCGATAACCTTGATTTTCCACGATCTCAAGTCCATTATTGAAGTATTTTTGGATGACCTTGCTGCTCATTCTCGCATGAGGATGCATCATTCGTATCACTTGAGTTTGGTGTTTGAAAGATGTCGGCATTATGCTGTTAGATTAAACCCTCATAAGTGCATCTTTTGCATGAAATCGGGTTGTTTGTTAGGATTTATCATTTCTAAAGAGGGTATAAGAGTCAACCCTTTGAAGGTTGAGGAAATACTTTAGTTGTCTCCCCCACGAAATATTCGTCATCTTCAGTGTTTGCAAGGCATGGAAAACTTCCTACGAAGATTTGTTGTCAATTTCACCAATTTGACTAGAGGTTTCATGCGTGTCCTAAAGAAGGATACTCCCTTTGAATGGGATGAGTGAGCCCAGGAGTCCTTCGATGTGCTTAAGTGAGCCCTAGCATCAGCCCCGGTGATTAGTCCTCCGGATTATAGCTGTGATTTCCTATTATATGTGGTCGCGTCTTTAGAGACGATTGGGATGGTTTTGGTACAGGAGGATGAGGAGCTCGAGGAGCATGTCATATATTATCTGAGCTGAAACCTTATTGATGCAGAGATTCGGTATTCTCATGTTGAGAAGCTTGCCTTATCTACCGTACATGCGGTGTAGCGTTTGAGACATTATATTCTCCTTCACCAAACCTTGGTTGTTGCCCATGTCAATCCATTTCAGTTCATCCTCACATGTAGGATGATTGGGGGAAAGTATAATAAATGGATTGTCATCTTGCAAGAGTTTGATCTTGAGTTTGTTTCGGCAAAATCGAAGAAATATTTAATCTTTGCAGAGCTCATATCGGATTTTTCGAGCGAGGCTGAGGAGTCGGTATGTGAAGATACGTTCGTTGACGAAAACATTTTCTTGATCTCAACGGCTGACCCATGGTATGGTGATATTATAGTATATTTGCAAACGCAGAGGAAGCCTTCTCAGCTCTCGCGAGATGAGCGACGTCGATTATGTCACGTTTCCAAGAACTACCTCATAGTGGACAATACTTTGTACTGCCATGGAGTAAATTCCCTTTTACAACATTTTTTAACTCATGATGAGGCTGAGGTAGTACTTAATGATTGCCACGGAGGGGCATGTGGTGGTCATTTATCTGGGCTTTCTACAGCTCAAAATATTTTGAGAGCAGGATATTTCTGGCTGTCGATCTTCAAGGATTGTATTGAAGCGGTCAATAGGTGCCACCCTTGCCAGGTGTTTGCACGTAACATGCGCTCGAAGCCTACCCCGTTACACCCTATTATCACTGCCGGTCCCTTCACCAAGTGGGGGCTAGATTTTATGGATTGCAACACAGCTTCGGCTGGGGGGCACCATCATATCATAGTGGCTGTCGATTACTTCATGAAATAGGCTGAGGCAATGCCTACAGTAAAATCTGATGGTGAGACAGCCGCTCACTTCGTATTCAACCAAATCATCTCTAGGTTCGGGATTCCGAGAGAGCTTGTCATTGACCATGGCTCGCACTTTCGGAATCGTATGATGGAAGAGTTGGCATCCAAGTTAGGATATAAGCAAGAGCACTCCTCTTCTTACTATCCTCAAGCAAAATGGACAGGTTGAAGCTGTGAATAAATCACTTAAGTCCATTCTCCAATGAACCATCGCAGAAAGCAAGCCGAATTGGCATATTATGTTGTACCCTGCTTTGTGGGCATACCGAACCGCGGTAAAGACTGCCACTGGTTTTTCTCCATATCAGCTTGTTCATGGAGTGGAGTCAATATTGCCGATTGAATGCGAGATTCCTTCATTGAAGTTAGTCGTGGAACTCTTACCAGACACTTCACCTTTGGAGGAGCATTTGGTTCACCTTGAGCAACTCGATGAGCAGCGTAGAGATGCCTTGGTGACTCTAGAGGTTAATAAGCATCGCGCGAAGGCCCAATACGATAAGTCTGTCTGTCCGAGAGTGTTTAGTGAGGGAGACTTGGTCCTTTTGTGGGATCAATCGAAAGAACCCTTGGGGGCAGGTAAGTTCAATCCTGTGTGGTGTGGTCCTTACGTGGTCAAGCGTGTATTAGAGAAGGGTGCCTACGAGTTAGTGGATTACGAAGGGACAGTCTTGGTGGAGCCTAGAAATGGGCTCTATATTAAGAAATACTATGCATGATCTTTAGCCAAGGTTGTTTGTTGTATATTATTGTACAACGTTTTTGCATAGTTAGGTCTTGTTTATCGTGATCGGGTTTGTGATTAGTTTCCATTTCTTGTGGCAGATGTTAATGGAATCTTCCACCTACATAAGATTCGCGGATGGTGCAAGCCGTCACACTCAACACTTAGCCTCAGCTGTTTGGGTGATTTATACTCCTATGGGTCATGTACTGTCTTCAGGAGGTGTATGTCTATGGCCATCTTCCAACAATGTTGCTGAATATAGTGCCATTATCGAGCTTCTACGGGATGCCATTTCACGTGGTGTTCTCTCTCTTGAGGTATGTCTTGATTCAGAGTTAGTAGTGTCACAGCTAAATGGTTTGTACCATGTTAGAGATCCGACGTTATTGAGGAGATTCTTACGTGTGAGATTGCTAGAACGACAATTTGAGAACATAAAATATATATACACATTCCAAGAAATTATAATCAAATTGCTGACTCATATGCTAACTATGTGTTAGATTGGCATTTGTTTCATTCATTATAAATTAATCATAAACACAATTTTTACACATGTAAATAAATAAACCGATCACCATAAAACTTTTTTATATACATAAAAAATGTGGTAATACATAATGTCATAATACAAAATTGGGGCTTTGAAAGCCACCATCATATACACGGTAGTACAAAATAGATACACTCCGAGGTGTCTAGTCCTGTGGAGGTGGATGAGGGTTGTGATCATGATATGTCACCACGGCTCTAGCTAGCCACCGGAATAATCGCACCCATGCGCGTGGTACACCCACCACCTGTCTCTGCATAGCCTCAGGAAATTACTTGACTTGCGCCATGGGAATCCTGTGAGTCAGTCGTATGAAGTTGGTATGGATTCTTTGGAGCATTTGCTCCGTATCCACACCGGTGATATCATCTCCTCTTCCCCTCCGTCTATGATGTGGGAATCCCTCTGGTCGTCGTGGTCCCACATATACACATGAATGGTAGATGTCATTATGTATTGTCACCCAAAACCATGTCTTTTTTATTCCATTAATTAAGAAAACACAAAAAAATTAAATACTTCAAAAATTTTGAAAAGAGTAAGGGTCGAGATTCGTTACCTATGTCTCCATATGCTGACCCTGGTGGTAATGGCATGTTTGGGTCTCCACAGAAGTCTATCCATGCATAAGGGTAGTCCTCTATGGCAATAATCTGTCGTCGCCACCATCGAAAAAAGTCTGCTAGATAAGGGTTGGCCACCCTACCGCCCCCCATTCTGCGCATCGCGTCTACCCAATGTCGTTGGGCTGGATCTCGAACCCTGTGGAGAGGAACATCCACTCTAGGGCTCAATCCTGGAACACACTCGAAGAAAAATGTGCTCAAGATACTGCTGAACCCAAAGTTCCATATCCTACTTGCCTTGCACTCACTGAGCTGATGTTTCATGTTGCTCAGTAGGGAAGTGCTCTAGTCATAGATGGTCGGTGTCATGCACTCCACCACATAGAACATCAGTGGCCGAGAGGCCTGATGGAGTGATGCTAAGCCTGCTATCCTGCCCAGTGTTAGTAGTATGGCCTTTAGGCCCAGTACCTATATAGCGTTGGTGGGAACTTGGCTCCCCACCTTCTCCGTCTCTGGGTAGCAGTACACAGCTATGTACTCATCGATAGTCAGCCCATGACTTGGCCCTCCTCGGGCACGAAGGTTCACCATCTCACCTCGCCGTGATAGACCTGTGATAAAATAGATATCCTCCAACTCAATGGTGAGGGATATACCGTTTAGCCGGAAGGACTTTGAGTCCAGATCCCAATAGTCTACAAGCATCTGTAGTAGTCCTGGTTTGGCCCTCAAGCCACCTAGGCACCAAAACTTGTAGAGTCCGCATCTTCTTAGAGCCTCTTGAGCCATTATATCAGCCCTTACTACTTCCTCTACATCACCATGCTCGCGTTCTCGCCACTCTAGCACCATCCTGCATGAGAGTTTGACCAAAATGTCCATTAGATTCTTGAAAATCCTTATGCGCGGCTGTTTTGAAAACAACCGCGTATGTACGCAGTTTCTGCTCCCTTTACCCACGTGGGCCGTAGCACTCATGTAAGTTTGGCCTTTAAAAATCCATTTGACCATGAAAAATTATAAAGATTGTATTGAAATGCAAGCTGAAAACATGAGTAAATACTTGGAAAAATCGGTTGTGAATTCCGCCGGCTGGATCTCCTGGAATTTGCAGTTGAATATGAGAGCTCAAATGGGTAAAAGTTTCAAATGATTTCTATCTTTTACTATTTATAGAAACTTTTTCAAATATTTGGAAATTTTTATCCCCTTTCCTATAGTTTTGACCCTTTCTAACCATTTTGGACCGTTTCTGACCTAATTGGTGATGTAGAAGACTGTTTTCAGCGCCGTTTCAGCCTTTGGATTGACCCGTTCGTACTGATCTCAGGTATAACGTCTATACTGGCATATAGGTTAGATTCACCACCATTTGCATTTTGAATGACCTTATGACCATGTCACTATATCCTTAGGTACGAACCCACTCTATTATGTCATGGAACCTTCTTGTTGCTATAGAAGTGGCATGATATGAGTGGTAGAGCCTCACCTTACATGGGTACCCTAGTTAGCGCCTTATTTGCATTTGGTTCCCATGCCGATGTTTCCCCCTTTAGGGTGTGGGAGTCTGTTGTATAGTATTGCCATGACATTTAGCAAGAGCCTCATACTCCTCTTGATCTTATGCTGGCCGTGACCCCCCGGAATCCCTTATATCAAGTTGTGAATGCGTTATCATGAGCTTTGCCTGTCTTATTGAGCTTTATGCTGACTTCGTTGACATTGCGTTTCAGCCATATAGCCCGAGCTTGTCTCATGTCTAGCCATGTAGAGCCTTTATGAATATCCTTCGCAGCTTGATTCCCTTTTTACCGGGAGGAGATTTTCCCCCGAGTGTCGATATCCTACACATGTATCCTTGCATTGAGCATAGGTATGTTCCATTGCTTGGAACTAGTTTGTTTGCCCTAAATGACACTCGTCTCCTCCTAGTTTGTAACTATAAAGCTAGTTTATTATTTTTTCAAGCTTTTCAAATAACTGAAAAAGACCAAAAAAATAAAAAAACCAAAAAGCCGGACAAGAAAAGATATTATCTTTGGCAGCTGCCGAGTCGTGTATCCTTCGAACAGAGCACTGTATATCACATCCATTGGTTGGGTTATAGTTTGACTTAGGAGCTGTACTCGTTATCTGAGTTTTATCTCCACCGACTGGTTAAGCTTCTAGTCCCTATGGAGCCTCTACTGATGCCTCCTACGTCATAGAGATGTCCCAGTTTGTATATCGAGTCTACGCTGCCTTCATTTAGTCACCATACGTCGTTATGATCTTGTTCGAAGGAAGTTGAAACCTGATTCGGCCTTTCATCAGTTATCTTGACTTTGCATGTCAGCCATTCATGATACAGTTACTGGTTTGTGCACCTTATGATCGAGTTCTTCCATATTATACAGCCTTGCTGAGTACCTCATGTTGAATGATGGGGGATTCCCTAATGCCCTCCTTCTAGTGGATTTCATCCCATCAACTTCAAATCATTTATTCTGGGATTGGAGTCTAGAGTCATTTTGAGTGCCTTGAGACTTGCAGTCATCAGTGGCAGGTTCTCTCACCATTGACAGTTTTGGGAATACATCAATGTCCCCTGATCGATGGATTCTCTCAAGTGTTCGACCTCAACACATTTATTCACACTTGTTAGTTTGCACTCTAGTACCTTGATTCCCATTTTCATTATTGGTGGGTGATCTCGCATCTGTTAACGTTATACATCAATGACCGGTAATCAAATGATGGACTACTATGTTCGACCTCGACACCTCTATTCGCATAGTAGGACATGTACTCGTAGCGGTTTGTGTAGAAGACCTTCCATATTGGTGGCATCCACTATATGCTACCTCCTTGATCGTTCCAGTGTTCATGATATTTCAGCTCTCGTGACTTGTTCCAGTATATGTCAGACATTTCCAGCCACTATGGAGATCTTGATCTATTATATATCTTCAGCCTTTGTGGAGATCATAGTACTTTGTATATCTTCATCATGGAGATTCTGATCTATGTATATTGTACGTGGAGATGACCACATATGTGTTATCATGTTTCATGCCTATTCATGACCATTGTACTCTTATGTATCCGGGACTGCTATATGTATTTGCAGTTATATGTAGAGTTGTATTATGGTATTATGCTGATTGGGTGGCTGGTATTCCATTTGGGTACCTTCATCACTTAACTTCTGGGATGGACTTATAATGTATTTCGGCCATCGTATAACGCCTCCAATCTCATACATTAGGGGGCATCTGTTATAGCAGATTTCACCACACTAGGTGAATCACACATTGTATGGCATTCCTCTGTCCCGCTGCAGACTCATTAGCCCCTGTGGACCACTTGTTGTCTTTTGATGTATCATTGACCATCCCTAAAAACATTAGAAAAATGATATACGCGGCCTTTTCCCCGATAACCGTGTACATACACGGATATTCCCTCTATAGTCGCGTACATTCGGATGTGTGCATAATCCAAAATCCTTTGGAGCATTCCTTGACTTGGATCCGACTCATATGACTCTTGGCCTTCCATATACCTTGAAATCGCACGGATTCAACCTTTCAGTATCACTTTGAAAAGATATATAAGGAACCCTTGAGACATTGGAAGCATAAGAGAGAATTGAGAGTATTGAAACTATAGTCCATTGTTGCCAGAACTATACTTGAGTATGCATCCCTTTGTCCCTTGGAGCACTGTTGTGTTCTTACCAAGCTTGCCTTTTGCTTGTAATCTTGCTATCGAAGTGATGGAGGATTGAGGTGGTGGAGGCCCAATTGGGGGATTCAGTTTCTCCGGTTCGCAGACGTGCCGTCAGAGGTTGTCACTTGTAATCTCTGATTCATATTAATAGAAATATCTTTTCCTGTCCAGTAATGTGTATTTGAATGAATATTGTATCCATTGGAATATGTCAAATGCTTATGCATTATTGATTATATATGCTAGAATAGATCTAACACCATGAAATATAATATTCTTGTATTGTTTACTTGTTGTTGAGGACGTGCTATAACAATTCAAGCTGAAGATTAGAAAGCTCAATGGGGATCTACTTCAACCGTCCGAAATAAGGTACGAGGTTCGATCCTTTAGTGTTAGATGTTTTTATTTCTATTGCATATTGGGAAATATTGGTTTCTGGAGTCTAGCTGTCTGTTGTGGTACCCCAAGTCATAGGAATTTCTCTCCGTGACACATACTTTTGTCGGAGTCTCAAACGATTTTTAGAGTTTAAATTTTTTTCTGATGGTGTTACAAAAGGAAAAAAACTATTAAAAGATGTTGATACAAGATGGATATCATTGAAGGGACCAACTGAAAGACTATTCAATGAATATGCATCCTTGGTAGGGGTGATGTATGAACATCGCTCAAGTGTAGAAAAAGCTCAAACCCTTCTATTTCTACTAACTGATATAGAGACATTATTAACATTGGCTGGAATTCTTCCTATTCTTCATGAAATGAATAACCTTGTGAACATGGCTCAGAGTCGCATGATGTATATTGTTGAATACAAAAGAGCAAGAAAATTAACATGTCTTGCATTGGATAATTTGTATATTATGGAAGATTCTTTTACAGATTTAGCATTTACAAATTGGAGGAAGGTAATCAATATAGAAAATGCTGATTTTTTTTTTAAGTTTGATGAAAAAGGGATGCTATGTTTGGCAGTTCATGGGCATATGATTCCCTTTTATTATAATGAAAATATAGGAATATCCACCAAACAATGTTCTGTCTCAAGAGAACGATTTCACGATGTTGTAATTTTAGTGAGAGACAACTTGAAAGAAATTGCAAAATAACTATCATTGGATCTAAGAGAACAGTTTCCTTGAGATGAATTGTTGGAGGCCATGTCTATTGTATACCCTCAATATTGGGACCATAATCAAAATGCAAAAATTTTAGAAGCTGACTTTATAAAGAAAATCAAGATTTTGCAGAGCCATTTTTGTTGAGAGGCCGAGATACAAGGAGAACATATTGAAGGTATTTTAGATAAAGAAAAAATGACAGATCAATCTCAATGCTTTGGTAAAACAACGTGGGACCAATTTTCTCTGTCGGATAGTAAAGAATATGGTGCAATTACAAGATTATGGACTAAGCTCACTGGTAGCGAATTGCTACGGGAAAGAATGTCAGGATATTTCAAATTAGTAGATTTATGTCAAAACATGATTTTGGGATCAGTGGAGGATGAGAGAATGTTTAGTGCACTGACATTCTTGAAGTCAAAGTTGAGGAACAAGCTTGATAAAAATGTGGATACATGCTTAAGATTATATGTAACAAAGTGTGAGGTTGACAATTTTCCATATGAAAGAACATTAGCTCTTTGGTGATCAGATCGTGAAAGAAGGGGAGAAAACAATATAACAAATATCTCTAATGAGCTTGATGTGGAAAATGAGGACTAGAGCCAGAATGTCAAAAATGTCGAAAATGAGGACCAGGGCCAAAATGTGAATTGGAAATTGGATTTCACCTAAGATTGTATATGATCTAATACACATTAAGGACTCTTGAGTCATATTTTTGTCCAGATGTTCCATGTACCCTTGTTGGTGATCACCATATGTGAATTTGAGGTCCCGTTTTAGGTAAAAATAGATTCTACATTGTACTTTTTTGTTGTAACATTGATTATTTCAGCTACATTACCTTCATGCAGCTTATTTTAATATTGATGTTTTGATATTTACCTCTTACATTGTCTCTTTCTTGTATGTGATAGGAAGTGACAGTGGAATTTGAGAAAGTTAGGCCTAGGAGCTATCTCTTCACATAGATAGTGTCCTAACATTAAAGGATAAATAACTAATTTGACAACACTTTCGCTAAGCAAGAATGAGCTCATTCAAGTACATGAAACCATGTTGGTGTTTAACAAGAATATCTTGACAAATTTTTATGGTTTGTTTATTTCTTTTGTTTGAAGCATTTTGTCGCTTTTTGAAGTTTGTGTGTACTTTGGTTAAATATTGTGTTAGTCCCTTGAATGCTTATAGTTCTCATTTGATGCTTGATTTAGCCATTTGTTGTAGCTTGAATTAAGATTGGTTTTAATCGGTTTGCATTGATTCTGGGTTTGAGAAAAGATATTTTTATTACATTTTAGTTTCATGAATGAATTGTCTTCACTTTTTTGAATCTCGATTCTTTTATGTTGATTGCATATTTTCTTTGTAAATACTTATCATTATTCAAAAAAATAAATGAGCTCTACATAGCTAAGCAAAGAGAAAAATGGTATATGCACTAGGTTCCTATGAATTGATTGTAGGATACCTATTGCACGAGAGAAACATTCATCTAATGCAATAATCAATTGGCATAATTACAATGCATAATTGTATTAGCCTCCAGTGACAACTATTCTTCCAAAAGACTGTCATTATCAACCAAACATATCGTGAGTTTGTTTGTACTTCATTGATGGTATTTATTCTCTATTGTTTAATTCTTGTATATTGTTGAGGCTGTTGCTTTGCATTTTTTTGAGCTGGGTTGTAGTCTTTATTGGGCTGCTAAACCTTACTAAACCTTACTAAACCTTTCTAGGCTGATATGTGACTGTATTGACGATTCTATGTTGGGTCGCAACATTTGTGACCTTGCTTGACCTTGTGGGCTATTGTAGATAGGGACGTGACTTTTTGGGCTTCTATATATGTCTTGTGAACCTTGTGCGATTCTAGATCTGAACCATGAACCAGGGATGATTTTAAGGAACCATACTTATTTAAAAGTGTATAAATGTTTGCGAATATTACCAATTCTTAAAACACCAACAATAAAATGACTGGCGATATTTTAAAAAGAATATTTTAATTTCCAAGGATTTTATATTGTTTATATAATAATTTGGCGATTTTTAGGGTGAAGAATTTTTACCCCATCAAAATTGGGTGAAACAGGGCTTCAAAAAATGCAAAATGGCGAATCTTTTTGGGGAGAGAAACATGGAAAAATAGCACACTGGGCTAAAATTCGCCCCTAAAATTATCCCTGCCATGAACACTTGTTAAATTGTTAAACTCATTCATGACTTTTTAAAGGATGTTTGTATTAAGTTGTGATCATTGTGAGACCTCTAAGTTTGAACCATAAATTTCCTAAGGTCTATTCATCCTATTAGAAAGGGATGCAATTGTTTTAGGCCTGTTTGGAGTAGGCTATGACTGCTGGTTGTTTTGACATGTTGATATAGGTCTGTAATAATGAATTAGTAGCTTCATAATAGTGATATATCAGATTTGAAGCAGTCCCAAACTGATGTGTTTTCATCCCTTACAAGAATGGAAATAACTGAGCAGTGTATGTACTCATTCTCCAGCATGTGTGGTGTACAAATTCTCCTTCCCTTCCCCTACCTTCTTAAAACCTTTATATCCATGCCTAGAGCCAAGTTCCAACAATTCCACCTTGATCCCAATTGTTGGGTAATGTGACTTGTGAGACAAGGAAGGTAAATGATTCAATTGCTTCCAATTGCTTCCATCATCATCATCCCTGGATCTTGATTCTTCCTCTTCATCATGGTGAAGGTTATCATATATTTGTTAAATTCTTGATATTGGGGAAGATCAAAGTAGAGCACCTCTTATTTCTTCAGATACTTCTTCGTCTTCTAATAGGATCCTCTTTTGTGGTTATTGAATCCATCTGAGTTCATTGAGGCGTATATTATGTCTAGGGGAGCCTCAAATTCCATGTCTTTAATGGTAACTGTGGCTCCCTTTGGCCTATAAAAGGAATAGTATGGTGGGTCATCTAGAACTTCAGGAAGAGGAGCTAGGAACACTTGATTTGCCACTTGATTTTAGTAGCAGCAAAGCATATTGGAAAGGAATCCTTTTCCCAAATGTAATTCTGGTATTTATGCTGGGGATATCGTATATTCATGGTATAGAAATATCTAGATTCCCCTCAGATTATTTTGTTTGGATGGTTCTCCATAGTTGGAACTTGCCCTTACATTGCTGATAGAAGGAGTTGGCATTCTTTGTATCACATTCAGAGTAAGATTTAGTGCCCTGCTTGATTTCCAACTCAACTATCTGAGGTAGCCATTATCCCAGGACCCATAGAGGAATATTTGACATGTGGGTTAGCTACTGGGCCTTAAACCATGCAAGCTAACTATGGAAGTTTATACTTTATTCCACATCTGGCCTGGAAGTAATTCTATCCTCCTCCCACAGTAGGATATTCTTCAGTCTTGACACAGTTTGCTTCTTTACAGATTATGGAAGCTTATACTCTATTGCACTGTTGGCTTGGAAAGAATTATATCCTCCCACAGCAAGATAAATTTCTGTCTGGACACGTAGTTTGTTTCATTATCAGTCACATAGTTGTGAACTTGTATGGCATGCATTCATGTATTCATGTCTTTTGTATTGTTTGTGGAGTATCATTGGAAGCAAGGGTAGATTTAGTCAAAGTACCAACACCATTAGTTGCTGATACAAGTACATATTAATCATAACTTGTAGCACCTATAGCATACTAAGTGCCTATCAAATACCTATAAGAAAAGTCATGGAAAATAGTATAGGTGGCATAAACTAGGGTTCTCTACATATTTTTAACTACTATTGGATCCGACAAATGTATAAGTTTTTGTTCAAGTGGTGGTAGGGGGGATGATTTTTTATGGTATTGAGACTTCCTGACCATTTGCTGGATGGACATGCTCAATTTGTCTCTCATCTATTGTTCTCAGAGTCCCTATCCTCTCTGTTCCTCATTTTTGGTCTATCAATTCAATTATTATGGAGTCCTAAAGAATGCCAAATAGAATCTGAACCCCAATTCATTGGTAGTCTAGTATCTTGTGCTTTTCCTTAGACTGTGTATTTCAATGACTCTCAAGGTCATCCCTGCTTCAATTATAATGTATTCATCTATTATGATGGATCTGGATAGAAACGGAAGATAACCTACTTGTGATGTTGAGTTGGGACATTTATAATTATATCTACATTGTGGATCTACCATTGCATTGGGAAACGTATTAACAAATTCATTATTTTTACTGATTGAAGAGGAGGGGTATTAATGTTTGAGTTGGGACTTTTTTAATTCTACCTACATTGTGGCTCTACCATTGTGTTGGGAAAGTTATTGACGAATTTATTATTTTTACTGATTGAAGAGGAGGGGTATTAATGTTGAACAGAATCCCAATAGAGGGATATGCCATTAAAGTGAGATAGTTTGCAACATCACATAGATAACAGCTGGAAGTCAATATTGAGAATATATTTCATTACTGTAAAAAAAAATAGATCCCTTGGAGAGCATTTTACTCATCACTTGGAACAATAAATATGCTTACATTCTTCTCAACAGATCTTCATTAGAGGAAATTTGGGGTCTAAAATGGGCCTTATAAGAAAATGTGCCAAAATAAGTTTTTGTGAGTTGGAATTCAAGAACCAATAGAATTTCAATAAAAGAAGTCAACCATAATGGTTGAATTGGCATATTTGTCATTAAAAAAAACTACTTTTTTTGTTCGTATTTTTGACATATCTCATTGTGTTTTTACTCAAATTTCGATCGGTAGAGCTCGTTGGATGCAGAATTTGATTCTGCATCCAACGAGTACCCACACTGCATACTTTTGATGGACCCCTCTACCCCAAAAATAAGAAATACCTGAAAAAACGTGATGATGACATCATCATCACATTTTTTCAGGTATTTCTTGTTTTTAGGGTAGCGGGGTCTGTCAAAAGTATGCAGTGTGGGTACTCGTTGGATGTGGAATCAAATTTCTCATCCAATGAGCTCTCTCGATCGAAATTTGAGTAAAAACACAGGGAGATATGTCCAAAATACGAACACAAAAAGTAGTTTTTTTCTTTCTTCCTCCAAAATTAATCAATATTATTTTATTATTTTAACTATTATTTTATTATTTTCCTTAGGAGGCCCATTTTAGACCCCAAAATTCCTCTAATGAGTCACTATCTTCTATATGCCGATGAGCAAGTTGTGCATGACCCATAGGAGATCAGTGTCTGTGGTGATAAAGGTGCCCTCCTTGGCCTCAGGTCCTTCCTTCTTGCACAAAGGATAAGGTCACATGCCCCAATTTTGCAAAAATAATTTTATATTATTTGAAGTTATTTGAGGACAATATCTTAAATTTTATGCTAAGTTGTAATTGATGACTCAGTAGAATCAAGGATATTTAATGTAATTTTGAATATTTTATTTATAAATAAATAAAGGAGGAAACAACAGCTTAGAAGAGTTGTTAAAAGAGTGTTTACTAGTCAAATTGGTATAGGAGACTGGGTGGAGAGAAAACTGACATGTGGCAGCATCCTCAAACCACTTCCAACTGTTGCAGGTGGCAACCTCCCTACATTTGGGGTCACGATTCCCCAAGAAAGTGAAATTAAAGCAGGTGGCTCAATTAATGAAAACTGACCCAAAAGACCTAGGCAATCTTTATAAAAATTCCCATTGAAGAGAGATGAGGCTGCTCATTCCAGAGAAGTGATCATTCAAGTGAATGAATGTACTTTAGAGAAATTCAATGGAAGGGAATTGTGGAAAGTTTTGAGGGGATAACTGCTGATTGATCTAGTGCAGCTTTTAAGCTGAATGATCTTACTACTGAGAGCAGAGTGTTTTACTGAGATATTGGACTAGTCTACTGTTTGCATTCTCCACTAGTTCTCAGCCAAGAAGACTAGGAACAGGCTCAAGGGTCATGAGGAATCGTTGTTTGAGCGCTCTCCAGGAGATTGGTAGGGAGGAACGACCTTCTATTGCTGTTGCCGTTTGTCATAAACAGGTTCTACATTATTTTGTTTTACTTTGTTAGATAGATAAATCTGAGTCTGACTGTTATATGAATGTTAAATATTCAGTTTGTGAAATGTTAGAATCTAGTAGTCTCTTTAAATGATTGAAGAAAGGTATTTGATTTAGAAAAGTAATGTGTTAGAATGGAAATAATTTCTAGACTATGCTTTTCTACACCTGGAAAACCAGGCCGTGCTCCAGCATAGTTAGAATATCTTCAGTAAATGAAAGAAAATGATAAGAGATCGAATATAACAGATAGGGTTCCGCATTTTGTACATAGCAGAGTAATTTATTTTAGTATGTAAGTTATTATTAAAAGGAACATTGTTCTGAGAATTTATGTTTATTGTTTTAAAAAGCTTATCTATGTAAAAATATTGGAAAAGAAATAGCGGTACTACAATAGAGTTATAGTAAAGATTTATACTGATACAATAAAAATTATATGAGCTACAGTAAGTATCTAAAACAAGGCTTTAACCACACTTATATCTTTTAGCTTAAAACATATTATTTTACATATACTAGAATAAGATTATGTTACAAATACTATTAATGAAGAAATAATCAAAGTTCAGAGTTAATGTTTTTAAACATTACATAACTCTGAATCTTTACTAATTAATAGAGCAATAAACAAATGGAAATTTAAGTGTAAACAATAAATAGAATAAAGCTAAGAATGTACCTAAATCTCCAAGAATAATTATTTTCCAAACAAGCTCTACATATATGTAAGTTTCACGTGAGGGTCTAAACCCTAGTTATATTTTCTTTATTTTTACAAAAGTATTCTTTAAAACAGAATAAGCAAATTAAACTAAGAATACTGTAAGTATGTACTAGACTGGGTATAGCCTTATATCAAGAACATATAGTATTTTGATAATCCTTTTATTTAAAAGAAAAGAAAACATTTTAACAAAATAAATAATTCCAATACTATTATATCAACGAGAAAGAAGTAACAAAAACCAACGCATAATTAAGAAATTTTAAGAATATATTTACATAAGGGTCCCTTAACAGTAAACCCTAATATTCTATCCTAACTGAAAAGCATAAACATATAAAAATTTACCTTACGGCTGAACTTACAGTCTTCACATTATCTTTATTTATTTACAAGAAAAATATTAAAATGAATAATTACCATTATTAATAGTCGAGGAAGGGAAGACTCAAATTACACAGAGTCATAATTTACAGGTTATAAAACTAATGTACAAACGAGACAGAGCTCGAAATTTAAAATCCTTTTTAAACCAAATGTATTACTTTATTAGGTTGAAAGGATTAAGACATAAAAAAATTACCTCACCCAGCTTAGGGTCAGTGTACGCAGCATTGTTGCAAGGGTTCGAAAGGTAAAACTAACAATCAAACTATAAAACTTCATTCCTGTAATAACTTTTATAAAACAATGTATATTTTATTAAAGTATTTGAAACAGAGAACCATTAAAACCATGAAGACATGAGAACCTCCACATATTAAGAAACAGAGTTTATCATTACTTAGCCATAAGGCTATAAACCTGTCAGTAAGTCAAGAACAGTGAAATACAAGTCACTGCATCGAAGCTGGAATCACCTTGCTCTAGGCAAGGGTTTTTAACAACCAAAAAAAATACTGAATAACAACTGAGCTAAGTATTTTTAACACCAAAGGAACCGAGGTCGTATTTCTTTTCCAATTGAAACCATTTTTCCCTAATATATACAAGAAGTGAGTTTCCACATTGTAACCGGGGCTTACCGGTAGGTCTTGATGTATACCCAAACATGGAGAGGGTTCTTCCAAGCGTAAGAGCGAACTGCAACCTACAAGCAAACCTAGGGTTATAGTTAGAAACTCACTATTCTATAAATAAAACTGTAACTGGAAATTTATAAAAATAATAAAATAAACTCTTTACCTGAAGGTGAAATATTTGGGAGCCGAGGAGGATTTGAGCCCACACCATGAGTAGCACAACCCTTGTGCTCACTAGTGACAAAGGCGATGGGGCTCACAATACATCTACACTGATGACTGGAGCACGAGTAAGCTTTAGCAATGGCCACAAAAGGAAACAGCACTAAAAACTACTGATAGAGAACAACTACACGCACAACAAAGTATTGCATGCAGAAGGAAAAACCAAGTGCAAGCTGTCAGTCTTGAAAACCACACACTAGAGTGACAACACCTTTCTACACATAGACAATGGAGCTGGAGACGAGCACAAGCGAGCCGTCATGGCCGCCGTAAACCAGACAGTGTAAAGACCAAAACCCTCGACGAAGAATGAGAAGTAGGGTTACGTGGTGAGCTTCTAAGTTATGCAATGCATGCTGGTGAATGTTCCACATGCCCACTAAATTATTCAGTCCAAAATGGGTCAAATGATATAGTTGTCACTGCAATTGTTGGGACAACAAATTATTGTCAATAATTTAAACAATGACTATAACGATAATGTAATATACAAAGTCAAAATGTATCATTTCATTGATAAATCATAAAATCAAGCTATGATAAAGAACGATGTTTATATGGTATTGGTAAACCTTATATTATCAATCTTGGAATATTCGTTGGTAATGAACCAAAACATATATTGCATCAATATCCTTGTTTATAGAGATCTTATCATCCGTATTCGTAAAACATGCTATGAAGAGATCAATAGTATAGTAAAATTTGTTGAACATGAGTTGATAGTACCACTAATAACCATGTCTTTTTATAACCATAAACGATGCATGTCTATGCTATTAGAACTAGTTTATGCAAACACTAGTGGATAAGAAGCTAGTTTATAAATCATTATTGTGTAAATGAAAGTAAATAGTATCTACACCCTAGAACAACTCTTTCTTTTGAATGTAGTCTATAGTACTAAGAGTAAGATAAACTTCTTGAAAGTACATGATCATTTGGTCTCCATAAGATACCAAAACTCTAAATGAATCAAACCAACGCTAAATTAGACTTGGTAGTAAAGAATAGTAAAACTATTCAAGAATAAATATAGCATCACTTGTTATTATAAATAATATGATAATCTAATTTCGTCACATTACTTATGTCATGAAGAAATTTGGAAGATAGAAACCACAACTTGATGACATTTGTGCAAATGATCATTTATAAATATAGTATAATAATAAGCTATTAATTTTCTTCTACTGAAGCTCAATTAAAAGTAGAGCTAAGGGTTCTTTTGTAAACTTGTTCTTGAAAGGCCTTAAGTCTATCTCCATACTGAAGCAATGTTCTGAATTTTAGAAATAACAACAGCAGGAAACCGTTATTTCAGTAAGAGTGTTGATATACTAAATCATAAGCTCTATGAAGAATTGGTAAATAGCTTAGTGTATAGATGAAAAGAAGATTTATTTAAAGTAGCAGTCAATCTGATAAAAGACAATGAGTAGGGAAAAGGTATTGATCTTTACGAGATGAATTTAAAATACTATCTTAGTTGCAAAACAAGTAAAGGAAAGATACTTTACCTCGTAGTACCCTTGAATTCTATTAAGCAAACTTTTACTCTAGCAGTATATTTATGTTAAAGAAATATATCTGGATTAATGCCTTAATAAACTCTTACTGGTTCAAAATTTACCTATCAAGCCTGTAAGATCCAGAAAATCCAGCTAAGTTAGCAATCGCTAAGTAATCCCCAGTTAGAACGTAACTTCTCACCTACTTGAAAAAATCAATTCATCAGTAAACTAGAAGTAAATGAATGCAGATCATACACTTAACATATAAAAATATAATGTGTATTAGTTCTTATATATTTGAAGTCAATTATTATTATGTTAACTGTCTCATTATTTGCTAGCCGTTAGTGGTTATCAAACTACGACTCTAGACAATTTATGTTACATCATTTTTTTTTAATTTTTGTGAAAATTTGGGGTTATGCCATGTGGTATCAGAGCACAAGGTTCAAACACTAGGCCTTGATGAAGCCCAACTTGCTTTTATAAAACAGTGATTAAATTATTTTGTTGATGTTATTTTCTTTTAAATGTTTATCAATAGAGAAATTGTTTTTGAAGTTTAACAACAGGTATGGAAATGCTAGAGGAATATGCGGAAGAGGAATCTCCATTTATTGAACAAGAAAACTTACTAAGAGACCCTATACAAGAAGACCTAACCACTAATTCCTCATAACTATTACAAACAGTAAAAGACTTCAAATTTGAAATGGAATCTGTTAAATGAGAGGATGAAAGGATTCTAAGGGCTTAGGAGGAGCTAAATCAGATCCTAACAGAAAAATTTCAAACTGAGGGAAGGGGAAAAAGAGCTGATTCAAAAGATACAAGTCATGAACATAAATATAAAAAGATTAAATAGACTAAAAATGACAGTAGCTCATCTTCAGAGGTATTTGGTGATCAACATATTTTTCATTCCACTAGTGATAGTAGTGATGAGAACCATTATACTAAAAAGAGAAAATATAAACCCTATGAGGAAATTTCTGGAGAGTTTAAAAAGATTAAACCACCAACGTTCAGTGGAGAGACTGAAAAGGGGGAGGAAGCAGAATCCTGGTTATCTGGGATGAAGAAGTATTTCCAGATTTATAACTATTTTAATGAATTGAAGGCTAGAATGGATATCTACAATCTTTCAGGGAAGGACGATATATGGTGGCAAGACTTGAAGAGAGTGAAGGGAATAAAATAGAAGAACGTAAATTGGAGTACCTTTAAGAGGTACATTAAAAAGAAATTTCTGTCTGAGCAGTACTATGAAGAGAGAGCAAAAGAATTCTATGAGCTTAAATTAGGATCAATGAATATGAAATATCTGAACAGCAAATTTTTAAGTGTGCTTAGGTATGTGCCATACCTTGTAGATGAAAAACCAAAGGTACAGTGATTCCTCAGCTGTCTATCTTATCATATTAAGGATAGGATTGAGTATGACAATCCAAAAACTCTTGAAGAAGCTATAAGGAAAGCCAATTTCTGTTATGAACAAAATTGGAAGAAGGAGAGCATGGCCAACTGCAAGGCCAAGAAGAATAACAGCCATTATGATCAAAAGAAGAAAGAATTTGTGCCCAACTGGAATTCTAAAAACAATAAGGCAAGAAATTTTGCTAACAAGAATTCCAAGGGAATAAAATTAATTCACCAAGCAATCAGAACAATTCAAAGGGTAAATAATTTGCTAATAACAATGGCAATTACACAAAGACCTTTGAGCGCAAAGAACCTATAAAGTGCTGGGAGTGTAAGGGCCCACATTATGCCTCAGTCTTTCCAAATCGAAAAAAGAGTGTTAGTAATATTCATACCATACAGGAGGAAATGATAGTCGAAGATTTAGCAAGGACTATGCCTAGAATCAATACATCATTGGAGAATCGACAAGCATATTATCAAACTTCCATGGTGGAAGTAGAAGGTATGATAAACCAAACCCCTATAACTATTTTAATTGATCCAAGAGCTAGTCTTAGTTATATTTCACCTAAAATGATAGAACAATGTAAGTTGACTATTGAAAAATTTGAAAATTCTTGGTTGGTTCAGTTAGCCACTGGTGCAAAAAGGAAGGTAACTTGTTTCGTAAAAGAATGTGCAGTATTTATGGATCAATTTGAAACTATTGTAAAGCTTAATGTATTACCTCTTGGTTCTTATGACTTACAAATTGGTATGGATTGGTTAGAACAACATAGGGTGGTTTTAAATTGTTATGATAAAACCTTTACGTGTATAAATAATGATGGAAAACCAATAAGTGTAAAGGGAATCCCTAGAAAAACTACCATAAGGTAGATTTCTGCTCTGCAGCTTAAGTGGGATGTTAGGAAGGGTTGTAAAGCTTATGTAGTAACAATAACTGATGAGGAGAATTTAAATAAGACAGACAAATTAAAATCGGAAGACATATCAGTTTTAAGAGAATATGTTGATGTATTTTCGAAAGAAATTCTGGGACTACCTCCAAAAAGGGAACTAGATTTACCATTGAGTTGGTAGCTGGTGCAGTACCCAACTCAAAGGCCCCTTATTGAATGAACATATTTGAACTTAATGAATTAAAGTCACAATTAAAAGAACTTATTGACAAAAACTATTTTTGACCTAGTGTGTCTCCCTTGGGGGCACTGTTGGCCCGATTTTCTGAATCTCAACCAATAAGGAGGTTTTGTCCACACAATCAGCTTAAAGCAGCATCCGGTGTGTTTGGATTAACAAAACCTCGCAGGTTATGGTCCTACTACCAGCTAGTTTGTCTCTTAAGGAGAAATTAAAACCAACAAAATCTAACCTATTCTAATATTTATTTTACCTAATTAATTAAATCAAACTATCTAAATTGTACTATGGTTGCTTTCTTAAGGAAAGACTTTTAATTTTGGGAAGTTTTCTAAATATGAAAAATTATGTAAAGTATGCAAAATGATCTAACAATTGTTAATTAAACTTTAAAAATAAAATTTAAACTTAATTATTCTATCTATTCTATTTACCCCTATCTCAGCTGAGAGCGGATTTAAGATTATATTAACTATTAATCATTACAAATGAACAGAAAGACTAAACCATAATTCAAATAGACACATTTAAATCATGACTAATAAGTCACTCTGTTATATGATAACAGAACTGAAACATAACCTGCAAATACACAGTTAATTTCAACTGTCTAAAATTGATTAATAATTAATTATCAAGGCAGCTATTTGAATTTAAGATAATGCCTATTTTAAAAAAAATCACTATCAACATACAAATGAAATTTTAAATAGACAGAAAATTATATCATTATAACTTAGATTTATAGTAAAAATACTAATAAACAAAATCATAATGAAATATTCATTCAAAATACTAACTTGAGTTGATAAAGTGAAAGATATAATTAAACATCAATATGTCACAGCACACTAAGTTAAATATAAAGATAGAAGATAATACGCTGAAATATATATATGAAAAATCCAAAAACAAAATACCAGTAACAGTATCTGTTTGCAGATGTCCAGTAGCATTCACATCAAAGGTTCAACTTCAAGTATGAGATACTACCAGTAAAAATATATATTTCAAATATGTTTTTCTTCCAACGCTCCATCCATTGTTCATCAAAACTCTTGACTCATATAGTACTGTGATTCAGTTTTCCCTATTAATGTTGCATGCAACATTATAGGGTTCATCTAACTAAAACAAAGGGCATCTAATTACACCTATTACTATAAACAGAAATCAACTAGCCTGAGTCGAGGCACTTTAGAACATTCTTTCCCATTGATGGAAATCCAGCTCGTAAAAGACAACCACATCCCCATGTCAACGTATTAACCATGTCCTGAAATTATGGAAAGGGGTGGTGACAAATCTTCCTGGATTGAATTTAAATGAAGAATCTTATCAAAACCAATTTTAAACAGAGATAACAAAATAACTTGAATTTTAAATGCATGCCTGTTAAATCTCCGATTTTATAGGCATGTAAAACCAGAACGACCATTACTTGTTTTGCAGCGACATAGGAAATCAAAAAATCATCAAGTTTCATTATGAAGAGCGACTACTCTTCGAGCTTCTGCTAGTTTACCCTTTAACCTGACAATTTTAATGTTTTTCTTTTCAATTCGTTCAAGTAGCAGCTGATTAGTACTTATCATTGACTTCTTTGATTTTTTTGTATTGATTCTTCTTAATGCTCATATTTTTCCATCTATCAATCCACTCCAGCAACTATTTTCTAAAAGTTTTGTTTTCCTCTTCTAATAATGCTGTGCTAGATAAGCAATGCTTGATTTTTCCTTTAAACTCTGTAATTTTATCCTGGTAGACATTACCTAATACATGCTGTAGAGTTTCATCTTCATTGGATACCTGAGGAGAATGAGGACTGTCACAATGTTGACTATAAGATAGTTCATGATCTACAACATTTTTGTTTACTCCTGGTTGATTGCCCTCGGCCTCATCTGATTTTGCATCACTTTCGTGTGCGAAAGCATGATTATTCACATTCATTGTATTAGGAACAGATGACGGGATGTCATCCTCAATATTGACAACTACAGTTTTAGCAACCGCAGGCTTAGCAGCCTGTTGATCAACCTTATAACCTGAAATCGAATGGATATTATGCATGCTCCTTGTGACTCTTCTTGAAAACGATAGATTTTCAAAACCAATCCCTTCCTTGTCACAACAAATTTGAGCCAAATGATCTAATATATGCATAGATTCTCTGTTACATTCATCAGGTTTATTTGTTTCAAATGAATTTTTACATTTAACATTATTATCAACTTCACCTTTGGTTAATCCTTCTTCTATTTTTACAGGGATGCTATCACTCTTACCAGATAAGGGTTTATTCAAGACTTCTTTAGAACTGCAAGGAACTGAATCCCTGTCATCATTCTCATTGATCCCTTTGTTTATGGGCATGCTTTCATTCTCGAATCCCTTAACCTCTGATATATTTTCAGAAGTACTATTAACCCCTGAATTTATGACCTTTCCTTTCCTACGAGTTCGTGGGGATGGGTTAGGCCAATACTGTGTCGGCCCTAACTGACAGTCGACTAAAAACTCATCCCAAGACTTGCCCTTGGCAGATAATTAAAATTGCACTATAATTTTAATCAACCCGTGGTGAAAAAGGCTACTGTCACGTTTACTAAAATTTCTAACAGTCTGTGACATTTTCTTTAGACTTTGCCATAGATAGAAAGGAAAATTTATCTTGTAACCCTTTACTGCTAACAACAATCATAGATGATATAAGTGAAAATGGGAATATCGTCCACAACAGGACACGTACCTTACTAGGATTTCGTAGCAAACTCTCCATTCGGGCTTCGAAAATTTCATAGGGACGCCTATCTTCAGCTTCGTATCATCCAACAATGGCAATAACAGAGCCAAGCATTTCTTATTATTGACCATAGTGCCCTTAAACCAGCGTTCTCCAACCTGTGGGAGCTTAGGGGCTTCTGGAATCTTATCTTCATTGATAACAAACTCAAAACCCCCAATTTGCACCCTATCATCTTTAAAATTCATGGCGAACAGCTTAGTAATCTCTACATGGTGGCCATCGAAACTCCTAAAGAAATTTGCCCACCCCATTTTCTCGAATTTCATGGAAACTTCCTGGTCAGCTTCTATAAGTTCACGCCCAGAAATCTCAAAACGGTTCAGAGCAGACATGGTTTCTTCTACTCTCTCCTGGCTTTGAACTCAAATGAACGGAGAGGTGAACATAGAGGGAATAGGTATCCACACATATGACATGATGGATGGCCCTCGCATGCTTCAAATCTAACAGAGATACAATCTCTGAACCTTTCATTTTAGCCGAATTTTAAGCAGTGATAAGTTCTGCAACTTCACATTATATCATGATTCATGCGAGTTTATTTATGTTTAACCACGACTGGTAGTAATAACCACTAAGTTGGTGAACCAAAGATATGGTGATTGATAGAGTATCATTTCAACCATTGATTATGGACAGTGGCTAATAATTAATAGGTACATCGACGTAAATTGAAATGACTATCAACATTTAACACTATCAATACGATACCTCCATATGCTCACAGCTGTCGACTTTGTCAAGAGGTATAAGCCATGTTCTCATACTAGCTCATTAATCCAAATGATAATCGTTTATCAACTTGACAAATGGCTCATTGTAGACTCAGCTAATCTTAACAGTCATCTCCAGTTTAATCATGTTACGTGGTGGCATGCAGGGTAATAAAATCGTATACTCTAATATTAACAAGGCTTGATGAAATAGCTAGATTTAATATCTATGCTATGTATATACAAGACTAAGTTTTAACCCCTTTTTAAAACATCCTATCAGGAGAAATCCGATATTAGATTAATAGGATATTAAGCTATGAAACTATCCTATGTAAAACAACTACTTTATTCATTAATTATAAAATTTACAAAAACTATAAAATTTACCAAAAACTATGGTAAGGTATCGTAAAATATACAAACTTTAAAAATCACCATAAATTTTATGAACTTAGGATTATTAATACCTTACCCTCGTCTAGTTGAAACACAAGATGCATTTTATTTTTCTCTTGGCACATTATTTCAAATTTCTTAAGTCACATAAATTTATTTTAATGATTAAATAAATTCATAAAAATTTATTAGACTTATTGATAGTTGTTAATCACCAAGTTCATGAGCGTGTTTCGCCAACTTCTCAAATGATATTTTACCTTTCTTTGATTAAGAGTACCTTCAAAATCGTTGATTTTGAAGGTGCTCTTTCATAATTTTTCAATGATGAATCATCGAAAGAGCTGATCACTCTTCATTTTATGGAGAAATGAAGAGGTTGTTGCTAGCTGCCAACAGGCACCTGTCATCTTCGTTAAGAAAAAGGATGGAACCATGCAACTTTGCATATAGATTACCATCAGTTGAATAAGATGACTATTAAAAATAGATACCCGTTGCGTCACATAGATGATCTATTTGATCAACTACGTGGAGCCATGGTGTTCTCGAAAATCGATTTGAGTTCTGGATATCATCAGGTTAGGATTAAAGATGAAGACATCTTTAAAACAATTTTTAGAACTCGATATGGCCATTACGATTTTGTCGCCATGCCATTCGGGCTTACTAATGCCCTAGCTGTTTTTATGTTTTTAATGAACAACGTTATGCATAAGTATCTAGATAAGTTTGTGGTCGTGTTTATCGATGACATATTAATCTATTCAAAAACTGAATAAGAACATAAAGAACATTTAAATTTTTTTTTGCATGAGTTACGAGATCATCAAATCTTTGCAAAGTTTAGTAAATGTGATTTCTTTAAGGATAAGATTCAGTACTTAGGTCATGTGGTGACTAAGGAAGGGATTTCGGTGGATCCCAAAAAGATAAAGGGGATTGAATATTGGCTGGTTCCTAAGGATGTAATTGATGTTCAATCCTTCATGGGAATTACTGGTTATTACCGGAGGTTCATTGAAGGTTTTTCAAGAATTGTGAATCCGATAAATTCTTTGTAGAAGAAAGGAAAGAAACTTGATTGGAACCAGAAATGCGAGGATAGCTTTAAAAAGTTAAAAACTTTATTAACCAGCGCACCTATTTTAAGAATAGCTGATCTAAATAAAGAATTTGCAGTCTGCAGTGACGCCTGAAATGATGGTTTAGGCGATGTTCTAACTCAAGAAGGGCATGTTATTTCCTATGAGTCAAGGAAATTAAAAATTCATGAAAAGAATTATGCAACTTATGATCTGGAATTAGCTATTGTTATACATCCTCTAAAGATGTGGCGTAATCACCTAATTGAAAAAAAAATTATTCTAATGACTGATAATACAAGACTAAAATATCTGTTAGATAAGCCTAATCTAAACGCTAGATAAGCTAGGTGGCTAGCTCTCCTAAGTGAGTATGATTTAAAAATTCAACACATTAAAGGGAAAGAAAATAAAGTTGTTGATGCATTAAGTAGGAATGCAAGGCTGAAATTCATAGAAATTATGAGCAATTATACAATAGATTTAGATGAACAACTCAAAGCGGGGATAGAACAAGACGAAATTTACCAAAACTTATAAGATAAAATGAAAGAAAAACCAACAGAAAGCTTAAGTAAAGGGTATAGTTTGAATGCAAAAGAATTTTTACTGTATAAAGACCGAATGTATGTACCTAATGTACCTAAAGTTAAGTTATTAATTTTGGACAAAATCCATAAAAATCCATACTTAGGTCATCCGGGCTATCAAAAGACTATAACTATGTTAAGAAAAGAATATTTTTGGCCAAACATGAAGACTGAACTGACATAGTACACTACTAGGTGTTTTGAATGTTAGCAAGTGAAAATTGAACATCAACACCCAGCTGGATTACTTCAGTCATTGCCCATTCCTAGCTCAAAATGGGAGATAATTAGTCTCGATTTTGTTACTGGACTGCCTAAAAATCAAAATTTAAATGATTCTATCATGGTAGTGGTCGATAAGTTAAGTAAACCAGCCCACTTTATACTTGTTAAAACTACGTATAAAGCTACAAACATAGTTGATATCTTTCTAAAGAAATTTTTTTCACTGCATGGAATACCGAAAGTTATAATCTCGAATAGAGATCCTAAATTTACAGGTAACTTTCGGAAATCTCTGTTTAAAGGATTAAACACTACGCTAAATTTTAGTACTTCATTCCATTCTCAAATAGATGGACAGACCGAAATATTAAACCAAGTACTGAAAGATTTATTAAGAATGTATGTGAAAGATCAGCTAGGTAAATAGGAGGATTATTTGCATCTGGTAGAATTTGCTTATAATAATAATTATCAAGTGTCAGCCAGATTTAGTCCTTTCAAAATCTTGTATGGAAGGAAATGTAATACTCCTATATCTTGGAGTAATATGGTGAATAGATTAGTATTAGGTCCTGAACTATTAAAGGAAATGGAAGAAATTATTAAGCAGGTACAAAGTAATCTGAAAATTGCATAGGATCAACAGAAAAGTCAAGTAGACCTTAAAAGAACTCCAAAGGATTTCCAGGTAGGTGAACATGTGTTCATCAAGGTGAGGCCCAAAAAGAGCTCTCTGAGATTGGGTATTTGTGCAAAACTAGCACCTCGTTACTATGGTCCATTCAAAATACTATCCAGGATTGGACAAGTAGCTTATTAATTAGCATTACCACAAAATTTAAGAGTACATAATGTTTCTCACATTTCTGTATTAAAGAAACATGTTCATGATGCTACTCATGTTGTTAACTGGAATGATGTACAGGTGGAACTAGAAGGAGCTTTTCTGGTGGAATCGGACTGTATCCTCAGGCAGGGGGAGATCACACATCGAAACCACACCATTGGTCAGGTGAAGGTGAAATGGAAGCACCTTAGTCTAGAGGAAGCAACATGGGAATATGAAAGTAATATGTGGGATTCTTATCCAATTTTGTTCCAGGGGAATTCTAAGGACGAAGAATAAATAACATCAAGGATGATGTTATAATTTAAGGGGGTGTGTATGTCACATGCCCCAATTTTGCTAAAATAATTTTATATTATTTGATGTTATTTGAGGACAATATGTTAAATTTTATGCTAAGTTGTAATTGATGACTCAACAGAGTCAAGGATATTTAATGTAATTCTGAATATTTTATTTATAAATAAATAAAGGAGGAGACAACAGCTTAGGAGAGATGTTAAAAGAGTGTTTACTAGTCAAATTGGTGGAGGATACTGGGTGGAGAGAAAACTGACATGTGGCAGCATCCTCAAACCACTTCCAACTATTGCAGGTGGCAACCTCCTTACATTTGGGGTCATGATTCCCAAAGAAAGTGAAATTAGAGTAGGTGGCTCAATTAATGAAAACTGGCCCAAAAGACCTAGGCAATCTTTATAAAAATTTCCATTGAAGAGAGCTGAGGCTGCTCATTCCATACAAGTGATCATTCAGGTGAATGAATGTACTTCAGAGAAATTCAATGGAAGGGAATTGTGGAATGTTTTGAGGGGATAATTGTTGATTGATCCAGTGTACCTTTTAATTTGAATGATCTTACTGCTGAGAGCAGAGTGTTTTACTGACATATTGGAATAGTCTACTGTTTGCATTCTCCACCAGTTCTTAGTCAAGAAGAATAGGAACAGGCTCAGGGGTCCTGAGGAAGCATTGTTTGAGCACTCTCCAGGAGATTGGTAGCGAGGAACAACCTCCTAACAGTGTTGTCTTCTGTCCTAAACAGGTTATACATTATTTTGTTTTACTGTGTTAGATAGATAAATCTGAGTCTAATTGTTGTATGAATGTTAAATATTAAGTTTGTAAAATGTTAGAATCTAGTAGTCTCTTTAAATGATTGAAGAAATGTATTTGATTTAGAAAAGTAATGTGTTAGAATGGAAATAATTTCTAGACTGTGTTTTTCCACACCTGGAAAACCAGGACGTACTCCAGCACGGTTAGAATATCTTAAGGAGATGAAAGAAAATGATAAGAGATCGAAGATAATAGATATGGTTCTGCATTTTGTAGATAACAGAGTAATTTATTTCAGTATGTAAGTTATTATTAAAAGGAACAATGTTCTGAGTATTTATGTTTATTGTTTTAACAAGCTTATCTATGTAAAATTATTGGAAAAGAAATAGCTGTACTACAATAGAGTTATACTAAATATTTATATTGATACAATAAAAATTATATGAACTACAGCAAGTATCTAAAACAAGGGTTTAACCACACTTATATCATATTATTTTACATATACTAGAATAGCATTTTGTTACAAATACTATTAATGAAGAAATAATCAAAGTTCAGAGTTAATGTTTTTAAACATTACATAACTCTGAATCTTTACTAATTTACAAAGTAATAAACAAATGGAAATTTAAGTGTAAACAGTAAATCGAATGAAGCTAAGAATTTACCTATTCAAGAATAATTATTTTCCAAACAAGCTCTAAATCTGTGTAAGTTTAATGTGAGGGTCTAATCCCTAGTTATATTTTCTTTCTTTTTGCAAAAGTATTCTTTAAAACAGAATAAACAAAGTAAACTAAGAATACCGTAAGTATGTACTAGACTAGGAACAATCTTATATCAAGAACATATAGTATTTTGATAAGCCTTTTATTTAAAAGAAAAGAAAACATTTTAACAAAATAAATAATTCCAATACTATTATAACAACATGAAAGAAGTAACAAAAAGCAAGACATAATTAAGAAATTTTAAGAATATATTTACATAAGGGTCCCTTTACAGTAAACCCTAATATTTGATCCTAACTGAAACGCATAAACATATAAAAATTTACCTTACGACTTAACTTACAGTCTTCAGATTATCTTTATTTATTTACAAGAAAAATACTAAAATGAATAATTACCATTATTAACAATCAAGGAAGGGAAGACTCAAATTACACAGAGTCATAATTTACAGGTTATAGAACTAATGTATAAGCGAGACAGAGCTTGAACTTTAAAATCCTTTTTAAACCAAATGTATTACTCTGTCAGGCCAAAAGGCTTAAGACATAACAAATTTACTTCACCCAACTTAGGGCCGGTGCACCTAGCATGGTGGCGAGGGTTCAAAAGGTAAAACTAACAATCAACCTATAAAACTTCATTATTGTAATAACTTTTATAAAACAATGTATATTTTATTAAAGTATTCGAAACAGAGAACCATTAAAACCATGAAGACAGGAGAACCTCCACATATTAAGAAAAGTAGTTTATCATTACTTAGACATGAGGATGTAAACCTGTCAATAAGTCGAGAACAGTGAAATACAAGTCACGACATCGAAGCCGGAATCACCTTGCTATAGGAAAGGGTTTTTAACAAAAAAAAAATACTAAATAACAACCGAGCTAAGCATTTTCAACACCAAAGGAACCGAGGTTGTATTTCTTCTCCAACTGAAACCCCTTTTCCCTAATATGTACAAGCAGGGAGTTGCCACATTGTAACCGGGGATTACTCGTATGTATTGTTCTATATCCAAACATGGAGAGGGTTCTTCCAATTATAAGAGCGAACTACAACCTACAAGCAAACCCGGGGTTATAGTTAGAAACTGACTATTCTATAAATAAAATTGTAACTGGATATTTATAACAATTATAAAATAAACTCTTTACTTGAAGGTGAAAGATTTGGGAGCCGAGAAGGATTTGAGCCCACACCATGAGAAACACAACCCTCGTGCTCACTAGTGACAAAGGGGACAGGGCTCACAATACATCTACACCGACGAATGGAACAAAAGTAAGCTTTAGCAATGGCCAAAAAAGGAAACAACACTAAAAACTACTGATAGAGAACAACTACATGGACAACAAAGTATTGCATGCTGAAGGAAAAACTAAGTGCGAGCTGTGAGTCTTGAAAACGACACACTAGAGTGGCAACATATTCTACGCATAGACAATGGAGTTGGACACAAGCACAAGCAAGCCCTCATGGCCGTCGTAAACCAGATAGTGCAAAGACCAAAACCCTCGATGAAGAATGAGAAGTAGGGTTACGTGGTGAGATTTTAAGTTATGCAATGCATGGTGGTGAATGTTCCACGTGCCCACTAATTTATTCAGTCCAAAATGGGTCGAATGATATAGTTGTCACTGCAATTGTTGGGACAACAAATTATTGTTAATAATTTAAACAATGACTATAATGATAATGTAATCTACAAAGTCAAAACGTATCATTTCATTGATAAATCATAAAATCAAGCTATGATAAAGAACGAGGTTTATATGGTATTGGTAAACCTTATATTATCAATCTTGGAATCTTCATTGGTAATGAACCAAAACATATATTCCATTGATATCCTTGTTTACAGAGATCTTATAATCCATCTTAGTAAAACATGTTATGAAGAGATCAATAGTACAGTAAAAGTTGTTGAACATGAGTTGATAGTACCACTAATAACCATGTCTTTTTATAACCATAAACGATGTGTGTCTATGCTATTTGAACTAGTTTATGCAAACACTAGTAGATAAAAAGCTAGTTTATAAATCATTATTGTGTAATTGAAAGTAAATAGTATTTACACCCTAGAACAACTCTTTCTTTCGAATGTAGTCTATAGTATTAAGAGTAAGATAAAATTCTTGAAAGTACATGATCATTTGGTCTCCATAAGGTACCAAAACTCTAAACGAATCAAACCAAGGCTAAATTAGACTTGGTAGTAAAGAATAGTAAAACTATTCAAGAATAAATATATTTTCACTTGTTATTTTAATTAATATGATAATGCAATTTCATCACATTACTTATGTCATGAAGAAATTTGGAAGACATAAACCACAACTTCAAGACATTTGTGCAAATGATCATTTATAAATATAGTATAATAATAAGTTGTTAAATTTCCTCTACTGAAGCTCAATTAAAAGTAGAGATGGGGGTTCTTTTGTAAACTTGTTCTTGAAAGGCCTTAGGTCTATCTCCATACTGAAGCAATGTTTTAAATTTTAGAAATAACAACAACATGAAACTCTTATTTCAGTAAGAGTGTTGATATACTAAATCATAAGATCTATGAAGAACTGGTAAATAACTTAGTGTATAGATGAAAAGAATATTTATCTAAAGTAGCAGTCAATCTGATGAAATACCATCAGTAGGGAAAAGTTATTGATCTTTACGACATGAATTTAAAATACTATCTTAGTTGCGAAACAAGTGAAGGAAAGATACTTTACCTCATAGTACCCTTGAATTCTATTAAGCAAACTTTTACTCTAGCAGTATATTTATGCTAAAAACATATATCTAGATTAATGCCTTATAAACTCTTACTGGTTCAAAATTTACCTGTCAATCCTGTAAGATCCAGAAAATCTAGCTAAGTTAGTAATCGCTAAGTAAGCCCCAATTAGAACGTAACTTCTCACCTACTTGATAAAATCAGTTCGTCAGTAAAATAGAAGTAAATGAATGCAAATCATACACTTAACATATAAAAAATTAATGTGTATTAGTTATTATATGTTGGAATTCAATTATTATTATGCTAACTATCTCATTATCTGCTAGCTGTTAGTGGTTATCAAACTGTGACTCTAGACAATTTATTTTACATCAAAAAATTTTAATTTTTGTGAAAATTTGGGGTTATGACATGTGGTATTAGAGCACAAGGTTCAAACACTAGGCCTTGATGAAGCCCAACTTGCTTTTAAAAAACAGTGAATTTAAATTATTTTGCTGATGTTATTTTCTTTTAAATGTTATTCAATAGAGAAATTGTTTTTGAAGTTTAACAGTAGGTATGGAAAGGCTGGAGGAATATGAGGAGGAGGAATCTCCATTTACTAAACAAGAGAACTTACCAAGAGACCCTATACAAGAATACCTAACCAATAATTCCTCATAACTGTTACAAACAGCAAAAGACCTAAAATCTGAAATGGAATCTGTTAAACGAGAGAATGAAAGGATTCTGAGGGCTTAGGAGGAGCTAAATCAGATCCTAATAGAAATTTTTCAAACTGAGGGAAGAGGAAAAAGAGCTGATTCAGAAGATACAAGTCATCAACATAAATATAAAAAGAGTAAACAGACTAAAAATGAAAGAAACTCATCTTCAGAGGTATTTGGTGATCAACGTAATTTTCATTCCACTAGTGATAGTAGTTATGAGAACCATTATACTAAAAAGAGAAAATATAAACCCTACGAGGAAATTTCTGGAGAGTTTAAAAAGATTAAACCAACAACATTCAATGGAGAGACTGAGAAGGGGGAGGAAGCGGAATCCTGGTTATCTGGGATGAAGAAGTACTTCCAGATTTATAGCTATTCTAACCAATTAAAGGCTATAATGGATATCTACAATCTTTCAGGGAAGGCTGATATATGGTGGCAAGACTTGAAGAGAGTGAAGGGAATAAAAAATAAGAATGTAAATTGGAGTACCTTTAAGAGGTACTTTAAAAAGAAATTTTTCTCTGAGTAGTACTATGAAGAGAGAGCAAAAGAATTATATGAGCTTAAATTAGGATCAATGACTATGAAAGATATGAACAACAAGTTTTTAAGTCTGCTTAGGTATGTGCCATACCTTTTAGATGAAAAACCAAAGGTACAATGATTACTCAGCTGTCTACCTTATCATATTAAGGATTGGATTGAATATGACAATCCAAAAACTCTGGAAGAAGCTATGAGGAAAGCCAATTTCTTTTATGAACAGAATCGGAAGAAGGAGAGCATGGCCAACTGGAAGGCCAAGAAGAATAACAACCATTATGATAAAAAGAGGAAAGAATTTGTGCCCAATCTAGATTCTAAAAAAAATAAGGCCAAACATTTTGCTAACAAGAATTTCCAAGGGAATAAGAATAATTCACCAAGCAATCAGAACAATTCAAAGGGTAAAGAATCTGCTAATAACCATGGTAATTACATAAAGAAATTTGAACGCAAAGAACCTATAAAGTGCTAGGAGTGTAATGGCCCACATTATGCCTCAGTATTTGCTAATCAAAAAAAGAGTGTTAGTAATATTCATACCATACATGAGGAAATGACTGTTGGATATTTAGCAAGGACTATGCCTAGAATCAATGTAGCCTTGGAGAATCGACAAGCAAAATATCAAACTTCCATGGCGGAAGTAGAAGGTATGATAAACCAAACCCCTATAGCTATTTTAATTTATCCAGGAGCTAGTCTCAGTTATATTTCACCTAAAATGGTAGAACAATGTAAGTTGCCTGTTGAAAAATTTGAAAATTCTTGGTTGGTTCAGTTCGCCACTGGTGAAAAAAGGAAGGTAACTTGTTTTGTAAAAGAATGTGCAGTAGTTATGGAACAATTTGAAACTATTGTAAAGATTAATGTATTAATTCTGAGTTCTTATGACTTACTAATCGGTATGGATTGGTTAGACAACATAGGGCGATTTTAAATTGTTATGATAAAACCATTACATGTATAAATAATGATGGAAAATCAATAAGTGTAAAGGGAATCCATAGAAAAACTACCATAAGGAAGATTTTTGCTCTACAGCTTAAGTGGGCTATTAGGAAGGGTTGTAAAGCTTATGTAGTAAGAATAACTGGTGAGGAGAATCTAAATAAGATAGACAAATTAAAATTGGAAGACATACCAGTTGTAAGAGAATATGTTGATGTATTTCTATAAGAAATTCTGGGACTACCTCCGAAAAGGGAACTAGATTTTACCATTGAGCTAGCACCTGGTGCATTACCCAGCTCAAAGGCCCCTTATCAAATGAACATACTTGAACTTAATGAATCAAAGTCACAATTAAAAGAACTTATTGACAAAAAGTATATTCGACCTAGTGTGTCTCCCTTGGGGGCACCTGTCATATTCGTTAAGAAAAAGGACGAAACCATGCGACTTTGCATAGATTACCGTCAGTTGAATAAAATGACTATTAAAAATAGATACCCATTGCCTTGCATAGATTATCTATTTGATCAACTACGTGGAGCCACGGTGTTCTTGAAAATTGATTTAAGGTCTGGATATCATCAAGTTAGGATTAAAGATGAAGACATCTTTAAAACAACTTTTAGAACTCGATATGGCCACTACGATATTGTCATCATGCCATTGGGGCTTACTAATGCCCAGTTTTTTTTATGTGGTTAATGAACAACGTTATGCTTAAGTATCTAGATAAGTTTGTGGTCGTTTTTATCAACAACATATTAATCTATTCAAAAATTGAAGAAGAACATAAAGAACATTTAAAAATTGTTTTGCAAGAGTTACGAGATCATCAACTCTTTACAAAGTTTAGTAAATGTGATTTCTTTAAGGATAAGATTCAGTACTTAGGTCATGTGGTGCCTAAGGAAGGGATTTCGGTGGATCCCGAAAAGATAAAGGCGATTGAAGATTGGCTGGTTCCTAAGGATGTAATTGATGATCGATCCTTCATGGGAATTACTGGTTATTGCTGGAGGTTCATTGAAGGTTTTTTGAGAATCACGAATCCGATAACTTCTTTGCAGAATAAAGGAAAGAAATTTGATTGGAACTAGAAATGCGAGGGTAGCTTTAAAAAGTTAAAAACTTTATTAACCAGCACACCTATTTTAAGAATAGCTTATCCAAATAAAGAATTTGTAGTGTGCACTGACACCTGCAATGAAGGTTTAGGTGGTGCTATGACTCAAGAAGCGCATGTTATTTCCTATGAGTCAAGGAAATTAAAAATTCATGAAACGAATTATGCAACTTATGATCTGGAATTAGCTGTTGTTATACATGCTCTAAAGATGTGGTGTCATCACCTAATTGGCAAAACATTTATTCTAATGACTGATAATACAAGACTAAAATATATGTTAGATCATCCTAATCTAAATGCTAGATACACTAGGTTGCTAGCTTTCCTAAGTGAGTACGATATAGAAATTCAGCACATTAAAGGGAAAGAAAATAAAGTTGTTGATGCATTATGTAGGAACGCAAGGCTGAAATTCACAGCAGTTATCAGTACTTATACAATAGATTTATATGAACAACTTAAAGCGGTGATAGAACAATATGAAATTTACCAAAACTTACAAGCTAAAACAAAAGAAAATCCAACAGAAAGCTTAAGTAAAGTGTACAGTTTGAATGCAAAAGAATTTATACTATATAAAGATCGAATGTATGTACCTAATTGTTAGTTTTTCAACATTTAGCTAGCATATCATTAGGATATTTAACTGAGAGAATAACAAGCACAACAATTAAACACAAGAGACAATGAACACAATGTTTTTCTTCAGGGAAACCATAAATGGAGAAAAACCCGCAACTTTCTCTAAGATATAATTAGCACCAAAGTGAAACCCAAAAACAGTAAGACAATCTCCTGACAGCAACACGCCGTTTCCTCTAGCCCCAGTGTCTTTCTCTTCCTCAACTATGCACTACACTTGAGTGTGTATGAGTTGTTTGTTAAATATAGAGTCCAAATCTCTATTTATACTAATCCCAACATGACTAAAACCCTACGAGGGTCGACCTCTACTAGGAGAGTCTAATAACCCTAGTGCCCCAGAACTACAGGGACTTTAACCCTTAGACAATCGAAGGGTTACCCACTATGACTTGACATGACTTGTTTACATTATCGATTCTCCTGATCAAAACATCGAGGCATGACAACATGACTTAATTACATTATAGATACATCCTGGAATAAACATCGGGTTACAATACATAAGACACATATATGAATACATTTCGAAGTTACAAATACATCAACACTCCCTCTTAACTAGGAAGTTATTCTTTCAACACAATTTTCAGCACTGGTCTTCTTCTCTGGATCATCTGCATCTTCAAGTCTTCTTAGTCTTCAATCATCTTCATCTTCAAGTCATCTTAGTGTTCAAGTCATATTCATCTTTGGATATAGATCATCTCTCGATCTGGATCATCTCTTGACATCATCACTAGATCTGGATCTTCCCTTGATCTAGACCATCTCTGGATCTAGATCTTCCCTCGATCTGGATCATCTCTACTGGATCATCAATACTGAATCTTCACTGGTGTTATCTCATGATTCTTCTCATCATAGGAAGTTCTACAGAGCCAATACTTTTTCATGTTGGATGTAGCCCTAGCCATCATGTAGGCCTTTTCCCAACACTTACATCTAATCATGTAGGAACTAACCTATAATCATATCAGAAAGGCATGCCCAACACTCACATCTGACCATGTGGGAACCAATCCCACAACCCTGTCAGAAAGGCCCAACACTCACATCTGGCACATACGAGGAACCAATCCAACATGTTTGTCCAGAAAGGATCTACACTTATATCTAGCACATACGAGGAACCAATCCAACATGTATGTCCAGAAAGGATCTGCACTTACATCTGGCACATGTGAGGAACCAATACAACATGCACATCCAGAAGGGCCCTGCACTTACATCTGACACATGTGAGGAACCAATCCAACATGCATGTTTAGAAGGGCGTGCATTCACATCTGACCTGGTAGGAACCAAATCCTACACCCTCGGTAGAATGGTACCCATTCCCAGATTGAGCTACCTGGTAACTGACCAGGTGCCTCCATTCCCAGAATGGAAATCAGCACTCATATCTGACATAGAAGGAACCAATCCTCTCACCGTGATAGAATGGCTCAGCCCTTACATCTAACCATGGAAGGAACCAATCCTCTCACCATATCAGAATGGCTATGGGACTCATCACTTTCCCTTGGAGGAAATATCAATTTGGAGAACACCAAGCTTCTCCTTGAAGTACTCGAACTTCACCCTAGCCAATGGATTTGTCAACACATCAGCTATATGTTCCTCCATTGCAACATACTCGAGCTTCACTGCTCCCCTCTGCACCATATCCCTGACATGGTGATACTTGATCTTGATATGCTTCGACTTGTCATGGAACACTGGATTCTATGACAACTTCATGCAACTCTGGTTGTCACAATGTATACAAGTAGCATCCATTTGGAGATCAAATAAATCAGAAAGTAGCTTCCATAGCCATACTTCCTCACAACTAGATGAACAAGCTGTGATATACTCTCCTTCAGCTATACTTAGTGCCACATAGGATTGCTTCCTGCTAAACCAAGAGATCACTCCTGATCCCATATTGAAGCAACACCCTGAAGTGCTCTTCCTATCGATGGAAATTCCTACCCAATCTGAATCAACATAACCGTCTAGGTTAATATTCTAATTCGCATCCTACTTGAGCCCATAATCAATTATACCCCTTAGGTACCTTAGATAATGCTTTGCAGCAATTAAGTGAACATTTCTCGGATCTGTCAAGAACTGGCTCAAGGTGTTCACAACAAAGAAAATTTCTGGTCTTGTGTCCGTGAGGTACATCAATGACCCAATCATCTGACGACACATCGTAGCATCAACTGACTCTGATGAAGAATCACTCAATAGCTTCAGGTTTGATGCCATACGTGTGGCCATAGCCTTGCAGTCCATCATCCCAAACCTCTTCAAGATCTCTACTGCATACTTCCCTTGTCCAAGGAAGATTCCATCTGTACTTTGCCACACCTCCATACCTAGGAAGCAATGCATCATACCCAAGTCCTTCATTTCAAACTCGATAGCAAGATTTATCTTCATATCAGCAATCAACCCATCCATACCTGTTACAAATAGATCATCTATATACATTAGAAGCATCACTGGGTGGCCATCCTCAACCTTGTAGTAAAAGTTGGAATGTGCTTTACTCTTAATAAAGCCCATACTAGATAGAAAGCTGTCGATTCTACCATACCAGGTCCTGCGTGCCTGTTTTAAACCATACAGGGCTTTCTTCAATCTGCACACATGAGACTGTCTATCATGTGTCGCAAAACCGAGTGGCTGTTCAACATACACTTCGTCTTCTACTACATCATTCAAGAAAGTAATCTTCCATTTCATTACTACAACCAAAGCAAGTACTAACCTGATCGAAGTGTATCTGGCTATAGGAGCAAAGGTTTCTTCATAATCTATTCCTTCCTTCTATGAGAATCCATGAGCTACAAACCTTTCCTTATATTTGTCTATGCTACCATCTGTAGCATGCTTGATCTTGTAGATCCATTTGGAAGTTACAACTGACTTCCCTTCTGGTCTTGGGACAACATCCCAAACATCGTTCTGCATGATTGATTGATATTCTTCGATCATCGCATCCTTCCATTCTTTTTTCTCTGCCACCTCTTCATAACTGGAAGGTTCTTCTTTGATAAAGTCACATAGTAAGGCTACATATCCGGAGCAAGATATGGTTCTCTTTCTTTCTCTGTGATTTTCTTCTGAAGCCCCATATCTTTCTGCGCCTTGGATAATTTCTTGAACCCAAGTAGGTTTCCTCTTGTGAGGATTCTTCTCTTGAGGTGGATCTACAGGTCTTTGTGGTTCTTCAAATTCTCTATCTTCTTCTTGAATTTCTTCATTCATGGTTGTCTCATGAATTCTGGGAGCTTCGGATTCTTCAGGTTCTTCAGCAGGTCTCTTTATGGATTTGTTGTAAGCTGTGCCTTCATCAAATGTTACATCCCTACTAATGTCGATCTTCTTGAATCCTAGGAAGTATATTCTGTAACCCTTTGATCTTTCAAAGTATCCCACAAATATACCCTTCTTTCCTAAAGGATCTAATTTTGTCCTCTTCTCTTTTGGTATGTGTATGTACACTGGATAGCCAAATATTCTAAGATGGTTGACTTCAGGTCTCTTTCCAGAGAATACTTCTTCAGGAGTATTATTTTTGAGTACTCTATGTGGAGTACAGTTCTGTACATACACTACTGTTATGGCTGCTTCTGTCCATAGATGCATAGGAAGATCCTGATCATGAAGCATTTCTCTTGCACCTTCCATGATAGTTCTATTCTTTCTTTCTGCAATCCCATTCTGTTGTGGATTGTAAGGAGTGGATAGCTCCCTCTTCATCCCTTATTCTTTTCATAGCTCTTTGAATTCATTTGATGTGAATTCTTCGCCATTATCTGATCGAAAGGTATTGATATTCTTTTCTATGTGGTTCTCAGTCAAGGCTTTGAATTCCTTGAACTTGCTGAACACTTCATCTTTATTCTTCATGAAGTAAATCCATGTTTTCCTAGAAAAGTCATTAATAAAAGAAACATAATATGCATACTCGCTTAGTGAACTTGATGACATTGGACCACATACATCGGAGTGGATGATTTCCAAGATCCCTTTTGCTTTGCTCTCGCTACTTGGAAATGTATTCTTTGTATTCTTTCCTTTCGCACATGCTTTGCAGACTCCTTCATTTTTTGCTTGGATTTCAAGAAGACCTTCAACAACTTTGCTTGCAAGTGGTAGTGCTCTATAGTGCACATCTGAAAGCCTTCTATGCCATAATTCATTTGGATCTACTTTGTCATGGAACATAGCTTGTTTTGAATGGCCCTTTAGTTTGTATAAACCTCCTTCTTGTTCTCCAATGACTATTCCATCGTCAATAGTCTTTCCTCTTGGCCACATAATGACTTGACCATCTATGAATGCAACTCTCATGCCTTTTGCATCTAGTGTCGATATGGATAGAGGATTCTTCTTTAATCCTAGTACAAATAGAACATCCTTCATTTTTATAGACTTTCCAGAGTGTAGATTGTAGGAGGATTCACCACTACCTTTTATTGGATATTGGTAGTCATCTCCTAGCTTCACTTTATGGGGTAAGTTATGTTCAGATAGATTCTCAATGCATTCCTTGAAGCCTGTCATGTGCTTGGAAGCCCCACTTTCAATAAGCCAATCCTTGCTCCCATGTGTGACAGTTCCTGTGAGAGCGAAAATTAGAACATATTCATCTTCACTTTCTTGCTTTGTTCTCTTCCTTGGAGGATCATCATCCTCAGCAGTGTGAGCATGATGTTTTCTTTTGGACTTATTCTTCTGGTTGGATCCATTCTTATTCATAGGACAATGTCTAGCAAAGTGGCCTATTTCATCACATGTATAACATCTGAGTTTAGATGAACCTTTCTCGTGAGAATGCTTACCTTGGTGATGATACTTTTCACTTCTTCCTTTCCTTGAGTGTACTGTGAGACCTTGATATTCACTTCCCATCTTCTCTTCTCAAGTTGCTATCTGAGCTTCTTCTTGAGAACATTCTTTCCACAGTCTGGTGAACTTGACCAACTTCTTTCTAGCACAAATTCCTTGGATGAAAGAATCCCATGACCTAGGAAGGCCATTCTCCACTTCTTCATCTTCAACTTCTAGATGTTCTTTGATCTAGGAGACCCTTGTAAAGTATGACTGGATGGTCTCCTCATTCTGTATCTTGACATTCTTCAACTGGTTCCTTAGAGTCATCTTCCTATTGATGTTATTTCCTTCAAACAGTTTGGTTAGGGCATCAAACATAGCTTTAGGTGTCTTGAGAGAGGACACATGTGGGATAAGGTGATCCTTGATAGAATCAGAAATGATCCTCTTTTCCATAACCATTCTCTTCTTATGTAAGGCCTTTGCCTCATCTCGCTCTGGAACCGGAACCTCCTCTTGGATATAGGAGTCCAACTCATTTTCTTCGAGGACCAGGGACATCCTATACTTCCATGCTTGAAAGTTATCAGCTCCCTCAAGCTTTTCATCAAGCTTGGTATGATGAGACATCTTAATAGACAACCTTAAATGGAAATACAAAAGATTCTAGATCTTACCAGAGTCAAGATGTCGAATCTAAAACTTGAGCTGAAATCCTGTAGAACTAGTTCAGGAGCAAATTAGGGTTTTACTTTTCCAGAGTTCTGTCCACCCAAATGCCTTGAAATTTGTCCCTAACTTTGATTTTGGGGAGGATATCAATTCAGGCCTGGGATCACTGAAAATTTCCTCTTCTATGAAAAGCCCAAATTTTGGACAGTAGTGACAGGTCCAAAACTGAAAAACCTCATAATTGGATTCTGCTTCGACAGAAAGATGCGCCCTAAGGAGGAGAGTTATTCCACATTTATTTTGCTGAAAATCTGTGGAGGAAGATCCACAAACTAGGAAGCCCTAGTTCCCGCAGCTGCACAGTGTCTTCTTCTCAAGTTAGCTCTGATACCATGTTAGTTTTTAAACATTTAGCGAGCATATCATTAGGATCTTTAACTGAGAGAATAACAAGCACATCAATTAAACACAAGAGACAATGAACACAGTGTTTTTCCTCAAGAAAACCATACATGAATAAAGCCCTGCAACTTCCTTTGATATAGAATCAGCACCAAAGTGAAACCCAAAAATAGTAAGACAATCTCCTAACAGCAGCAAGCCCTTTCCTCTAGCCCTAGTGTATTTCTCTTCCTCAACTATGAGCTACACTTGAGTTTGTATGAGTTGTTTGTTAAATAGAGAGTCTAGCTCTCTATTTATACTAATCTCAACATGACTAAAACCCTACCAGAGCTGACCTCTACTAGGAGATTCTAATAACCCTAGTGCCACGGAACTGCGGGGACTTTAACCCTTAGACAATCAGAGGTTTACCCACTATGACTTGACATGAATTTTTTACATTACTGATTCTCCCGATCAGAACATCGAGGCATGACAACATGACTTAATTACATTATAGATACATCACGTAATAGACATTGAGCTACAATACATAAGACACATAGATGAATACATTCCGAAGTTACAAATACATCAACACTAATGTACCTAAAGTTAAGTTATTAATTTTGGATGAAATCCATAAAACTCCATACTCAGGTCATCTAGGCTATCAAAATATTATAACTATGTTAATAAAATAATATGTTTGGCCAAACATGAAGACTGAACTGGCAGAGTATATTGCTAGGTGTTTTAAATGTCAGCGGGTAAAAACTGAACATCAACATCTAGCTGGATTACTTCAACCGTTGCCCATTCCTAGCTGGAAATGGGAGATAATTAGTCTCAATTTTGTTACTGGACTGCCCAAAAATCAAAATTTAAATGATTCTATCATGGTAGTGTTCAATAATTTAAGTAAACCAACCCACTTTATACCTGTTAAAACTACGTATAAAGCTGCAAACATAGCTGATATCTTTCTAAAGCAAATTTTTGCACTGCATGGAATACCGAAAGTTATAATCTTGGATAGAGATCCTAAATTTACAGGTAACTTTTGGAAATATTTGTTCAAAGGATTAAACACTACACTAAATTTTAGTACTTCGTTCCATCCTCAAACAGATGGACAGACAGAAAGATTAAACCAAGTACTAGAAGATTTATTAAGAATGTATGTGAAAGACCGACCAGGTAAATGGGATGATTATTTGCATCTTGTAAGATTTGCTTATAATAATAATTATCAAGCATCAGCAAGATTTAGTCCTTTTGAAATCTTGTATGGAAGGAAATGTAATACTCCTATCTCTTGGAGTAATCCTGTGGATAGATTAATATTAGGTCCTGAAATATTAAAGGAAATGGAATAAATTGTTAAGCAGGTACAAAGTAATCTGAAAATTGCTCAGGATCAACAGAAAATTCAAGCAGACCTTAAAATAAATCCAAAGGAGTTCCATGTAGGTTAACATGTGTTCATCAAGGTGAGGCCCAAAAAGAGCTCTTTGCGATTGGGTAGTTGTGTAAAACTAGCACCTTGTTACTGTGGTTCATTTGAAATACTGTCCAAGATTGGACAAGTAGCTTATTAATTAGCATTACCACCAAATTTAAGAGTACATAATGTTTTTCACATTTCTCTATTAAAGAAATATGTTCATGATGCTACTCATGTTGTTAACTGGAATGATGTACAGGTGGAACTAGAAGGAGCTTTCCTGGTGGAATCAGGTTGTATCCTCAGGCAGAGGGAGATCACACTTCCAAATCACACCATTGGTCAGGTGAAGGTGAAATGGAAGCACCTTAGTCCGGAGGAAGCCACCCGCCAATTGGAAAGAAATATGTGGGATGCATATCCAATTTTGTTCCATGGGAATTCTGAGGATGAAGAATAAATAACATCAAGGACGATGTTATACTTTAAGGGGGTGTGTATGTCACATGCCCCAATTTCGCAAAAATAATTTTATATTATTTGATGTTATTTGAGGACAATATGTTAAATTTTATGCTAGGTTGTAATTGATTACTCAGCAGAGTCAAGGATATTTAATGTAATTCTGAATATTTTATTTATATATAAATAAAGGAGGAGACAACAGCTTAGGAGAGCTATTAAAAGAGTGTTTAATGGTCAAATTGGTGGAGGATACTGGGTGGAGATCAAACTGACATGTGGAAACATCCTCAAACCACTTCCAACTGTTGCAGGTGGAAACCTCCCTACATTTGGGGTCATGATTCCCCAATAAAGTGAAATCAGAGCAGGTGGTTCAATTAATGAAAAATGACCCAAAAGACCTATGAAATCTTTATAAAAATTCCCATTGAAAAGACCTGAGGCTACTCATTCCAAAGAAGTGATCATTCAAGTGAATGAATGTACTTTAGAGAAATTCAATGGAAGGGAATTGTGGAAACTTTTGAGGGGATAACTACTGATTGATCTAGTGCATCTTTTAATTTGAATGATCTTACTACTGAGAGCAGAGTGTTTTACTGAGATATTGGACTAGTCTAATGTTTGCATTCTCTACCAGTTCTCAGCCAAGAAGAATAGGAACAGGCTCAGGGGTCCTGAGGAAGCATTGTTTGAGCACTCTCCAGGAGATTGGTAGGAAGGAACGCCCTCCTAACGCTATTGTCATCTGTCCTAAATAGGTTCTACATTATTTTGTTCCACTGTGTTAGATAAATAAATCTGAGTCTGACTGTTATATGAACGTTAAATATTCAGTTTGTAAAATGTTAGAATCTAGTAGTCTCTTTAAATGATTGAAGAAATGTATTTGATTTAGAAAATTAATGTGTTAGAATGGAAATAATTTCTAGACTTTGTTTTTCCACACCTAGAAAACTAGGCCATACTCTAGCACAGTTAGAATATCTTAAGTAGATGAAAGAAAATGATAAGAGATCAAATAGAATAGATAGGGTTCTTCATTTTGTAGATAATAGAGTAATTTATTTCAGTGTGTTAGCTATCATTAAAAGGAACATTGTTCTGAGTATTTATGTTTATTGTTTTAACAAGCTTATCTATGTAAAAATATTGGAAAAGAAATAGCAGTACTACAATAGAGTTATAGTAAAGATTTATATTGATACAATAAAAATTATATGAGCTACAGACTACAGTAAGTATCTAAAAGAAGGGTTTAACCACACTTATATCTTTTAGCTTAAAACATATTATTTTACATATACTAGAATAGGATTATGTTACAAATACTATTAATGAAGAAATAATCAAAGTTTAGAGTTAATGTTTTTAAACATTACATAACTCTGAATCTTTACTAATTAACGGAGTAATAAACAAAAAATTCAACTGTAAATAGTAAATACAATGAAGCTAAGAATTTACCTATTCCGAGAACAATCATTTTCCAAACAAGCTCTAAATCTGTGTAAGTTTCACCTGAGGGTCTAAACCCTAGTTCTATTTTCTTTCTTTATACAAAAATATTCTTTAAAACAGAATAAGAAAATTAAACTAAGAATACTGTAAGTATGTACTAGACTGGGTACAGTCTTATATCAAGAACATATAGTATTTTGATAAGCCTTTTATTTAAAAGAAAGGAAATTTTTTTAACAAAATAAATAATTCCAATACTATTATAACAACGAGAAAGAAGTAACAAAAACCAACGCATAATTAAGAAATTTTAAGAATATATTTACATAAGGGTCCCTTTATAGTAAACCCTAATATTCTATCCTAACTGAAGAGCATAAACATATAAAAATTTACCTTATGACTAAACTTAGAGTCTTCACATTATCTTTATTTATTTACAAGAAAAATATTAAAACGAATAATTACCATTATTAACAATCGAGGAAGGGAAGAATCAAATTACACAGAGTCATAATTTACAGGTTATAAAACTAATGTATAAACGAGACAGAGCTCAAACTTTAAAATCCAGAAAATCCAGCTAAGTTAGCAATTGCTAGGTAAGCCCTAGTTAGAACGTAACTTCTCACCTACTTGACAAAATCAATTCGTCAGTAAACTAGAAGTAAATGAATGTAGATCATACACTTAACATATAAAAAATTAATGTGTATTAGTTCTTATATGTTTGAAGTCAATTATTATTATGTTAAATTTCTCATTATTTGCTAGCCATTAGTGGTTATCAAACTACGACTCTAGACAATTTATGTTACATAAAAAAAAATTAATTTTTGTGAAAATTTGGGGTTATGACAGATAAGCTGCTTTAAAGGAAACTTTTGGCTGTTAGATTCCCTCATTTTCTAGAGGGGAGTCAGCTGCAAAGTCTCCATCCAATGTTCCATATTTGAAGGGTATTAATCCAGGTTCTTCAATTAAAGGTGCTTCTCTTCTTTAAGTGATATAAGTTAAATATGTGGTTAGATCTATCAATGACTCAATGGTTCTCAACCCCAAAATTTGTATCGTGCTAGAAGATTCATACTGGATATATCATGCTCTATCCAGGTTTAGAAAGTATCATCAAAAAATGTTTTTAATAACATTAAAGCCTTCAAAGATGAGGCCTTGATCTGTTTTTTTTGACAAAGATTGGCCAAACTACGATCCTTTCATGAGCTAGATAAGTGACAACTAGACAACAAATTTATTGGTAAGATTGCATGTTTCAAGGATTTTCATAGTTCATTACAATGAAGTTAAAGATATGAAGAGAGTAATGGAATAAGGGTCCTCGATTTGGGGTGGGGATGGTTCTTCTTGGTGACTTGGTTCCCATAATTAAAACCATCTTCCATCTTTTTCTGGGTGACAGTCCCGAGTTTATCCTTTCCCTTATGGGAAGATGAGGTCATGGAGAAAACTGGTAAGGCCTTAGGTAAGTTTATTGGGTTTTTATAAGTAAGAAAGATGGTAGCTTCTTCTATTAAACATGAATACGTGTACAACAACAACAACAACAATTCCCTTATATCAATTCTTTTGAATCTATGACCGATGGATTGAAATCTCATTTTCACAAAGGGTACTTAGGTTGCACAGATCTGGGAGCACACCTCCTTTAAAACCCCATCATAAGGATTGTAACATTGCTTCCTTACAGACTTAGAAACACTCCCCCTTTTGATATCTACTATTTGTTCACCTCCTCACTGCTCAGTAATGGCTGTGTGTGTGAAAATATGGTTTGTAGTGTGGTACTCCAAGCAAAAATTTGCATGTCCTTTGGCCTTGGCCCCTTAGTCACCTCCTTTCAAGTTTGTTTGAAAGCCATAAATGAAGAACTATAATGCAGAGCTTGGAGAATGCATGCCCTTATGATGGTTTTGTAATTATTTAGATTTGAGTGACCAAGCTTGAGTAAACTAGAACAAACAACATTATTAAACAAATCAACAGTGTGAGAGTTGAGGGAGTGAATACCATGTTTGAGGAATTTGGCTTGGATGTTGTTCATCTCTATTCTGGTGATTTCCTCATGCAAAGAAGTAAGGAATTTTGCTTAATAAATAAGTATTAAGAGTATACCATTGTTCAAACTGTTATAAATCTTGATTTACCTCAATCGTCTGTTTCTTGCTAATAGAAACATTGCTTTCTGTCTTCTGTTAGTCACAGAGGTTCAAATGCTTTGACTGGATGCTTTGCATTTTTGTAATACTAAATCACAGCAAAATTTCTAGCAGTTATTAAAGTACCCATGAATCATGTGATTAAATTTCCTATAAAACTGTGGCATCATTCACAATATGTGCTCTCATAAATATTAATGTGTTCAATAATTTTATATATATATAGATTGTTATAATTAGTTAAAAAATTGGGTAGGTTTACTCTTGTAATTTTAATACTGAAAATGCACTATAATATATTATGATTGGTATAATTTCTAATGAATTTCAATTGAAAAAGAAAAACTAGGGTATGCAAGATATTACCCACTCATCATTTTTGGTATTTTCAATACTTTAGTATTCAATATTATGAGTTCAGAAGCTAACTCCTCCTCTATCTCTCTATCTCTACTCTCTGTGTGAGCTTTAATAGAGCACCATTCACCTTAGGTCCCCTGTTAAAAAGAGAATAATAAAAATAGTCTCCTAAGATCTTGAGTAAGATAAGTGTTCCATAAAGAAAAGTATAGTCTCTATATTGTAACATCCCTAACCCTTTGACCGACGAAGAGGACGCTACTAACATCAAACATACGGAAAAATAGCCTTATGAACATGAACAGGCATATAACACTGAAATAAAAAGCTTAAACATAATACCTACTAAGATACATAATCCTTCATATACATATCGGAAGCAAACATACATTCATTCAAGCATGCCACATGTTCATCATATTCATCAATCAATAAATATAAATGCAAATACAAAATAGTCAAGAATACTCATCGGATAAGAACTCATCCCACAACCAGCTACATCGCTGCAACGTTCCCCCCAACCATAGGCCAAAGTGATCATCAATCTCTCAGCAACACTGCCACCCCAGAGCTGGGCATGATTCCCCAATGAATAAGGGTCAAAGCAGGATTACACATAGCCAAGGTACACAAATCAGCCAAGCCCACACAGTAGGGTTTATCAGGTTGTCAAGGAGCTAGGAAAGGCTAAATGCTAAGCTACTAACTTCAAACACCAGTTTTCTAAAGAATACCTAGCCTCTCATCCTACTCTCAACAGTATGAAAACCAACCACTGCATACTGCAGCAAAACAAACAGTTCACAGCTCTGTGAATAATATGAAGTAAACAGTGTGACAACCCCAAACCAAAGGGTGAAACATAATTCAGGTCAACAACGCTTTAGATTTGTTTTTGGCCCTAGCGTGGCCAAAAAACTCAGTAACAATCCCTATAACCTTAGCACCCAAGAAGAAACCCAAAACCAGGGGAAGAAAATAGCCCCAAAATCACAAATAAATGATGGCAACAACTACACAGTCCACAATTGGAAAGAAGCCACACCCCCAGCATGGACAAGGGAAAACTCAGCCAATGAATTTGAAAATCAATAGCCCACCAGCGTCCCCGATATCATAGCACACACCATCCCCAATGTAAATGATGGAGAACTTACACAGGTAGAAAAATGGGAAGAACAGACTCTCAACTCGTATGCAAGGGAAAGAGACACAACCAAATCAAAAATTGGAAGAAAACACAGGCAGCAATGAGGAGAAACAAAGATCCTTCTTCAACAAGGAAACACCAGCACGTTTTCGTAGTTGGAAAGGGTGGGTTAAAAATAGTCTCTCTCTACGTGAACAGGGGGAAAACACCTCACAATGGAAAACATGGAAAACATCCTGCTGGATTGGAAAGAGACATAGTTAACCCAATAATGGGAAAGAGACCACTGCCCACCTAGCATAGAGACTCACCGCACCCAAAAAAGAACAGAGGAGACAACCACCGGGAAGAACCAGAACAATGTTTGACAATGCCACATTGTAAAAGAACCACACAGTCCACAAAGCATGGAGGAGAATTGGTTCTCTATGCGAAAGGAAGGAACACAGCCACAGACCGACAATCCATGTGAGAGAGAGGCAAGGTGAACCCCCGAACCCTGGAATGTGGAACCTTTTAACTCATCCTGTGTGAGAGGAGGTGAACAGAATCATGATATTGTTAGTGGGAAGACCATCTGCATGTTGTGGAGAGTGGGAGCAGGCGTGGTATTTTTGTCAGCAAACCACTGCCCCCTACTAACAATAGAACAACGGGGGTGGTGGTGACACATGGCCCCCATGGTTTAGACAACCCCCCCCCATTATCCTTTGGAATCATACCCTTTTCATTTAACATTCCACCGTCGTAGCTAGTTGTAGGTTTAATTAGATTGATGTGCATTTTTACATGATGCCAAGGCTATAATGTGTCAGATAGCATGATATACCATCAGCAACGATCCCCATTGCCGAAACATAACACAACCTAATCGATGGTGGGGCTTTTTCCTTGAGCTCCACACCACGATTAATTCCAATATATACATCATGTACCTTTTAATGCATCTGAGGTCAAAATCACGGGTATCACAATCCCCTCCCCCTTGGAATAACACCATCCTCAGTGTTCCAATACATAGGAATACATATACAATATGCACATCAAAATTTCAATTTTTTGTTTTTTTTTTGTTTTTATCAGATCTATCCCACATTCACTCATTTACTTTGAACGTTCAGGACCAAGCCTCTCGGCTTCCATGAGTTTCTCTTGCTGGTTCTCAGCTCTTGGCTTATCCCGAATCCTAGGAATTTTGTGGCTGTTGTCCTCTTTATGTTCACTCACTGGATAGTACCGGCATAAATGATGTCCTCCTCATTCCCAGCATTTCACTAGCTACTTCATCTTTACCTAGTCACTTTCCTTTGAGTCTTCATGCTTGGACCGTTTCATAATGAATCGCTTGGATGAATGTCCCATCATTGATCCACCCTCCTTTCCTTTGCCGATTGCTCCCAGAAGGCTTTTCTCCTCCCTTTGCAAACCGATAGACTCTTGCAAAATCTGGTGGTTCATTTCATTCTACCTTTTTTGTATCTTGATCATCTCTCCAAGATTCTCTTGGGTCTTGGCAATCGTTTGAAGGAGACTTCCAGCCAAGTTCAACAACTTTTGATCTTGTTCCATGATCAATGTGCACCACCGGATTTCACCTTTCTCACCTATGAAATGCATCATTGAAATTCTCTTATACCAAGCATAATATAGGCATTAATATCAGTCATTTAATTGCCCAATTGGCATGACAAACCAAGTCTCATCAAGGAGACTTTCATATTTTTCATGCCTTCCCAACAGGCACATGAGCTCATTCATGTCCATTGTTTGGCAAGGATTTAACTATCCCAACATTCATAATTATTTTAAGCAAATAGACACATTCTATTTTCATCCATACATGCATTCAACAATATTATGTTTTCACAATGCATAAGTGTATATATATATATATATATATATATATATAATTGAAAGGCAAGAGGGAGCAGCAAGAATTTTCCACCTCTTTGTCTTGTTCCACCCTAGAACCCACACCACTGCTGTGGATTCTCATGCTCTCAGCCTCTTTCACTTTACCATGAATGCTGGACCAATCCCTCTTGGTCATGACACTTAATGTCTCTAGTCTATTTCAGACCTCTCAACCATGGGGCCTCCCCACATGGTTTGTCTCGGCTACTAGGACCTTCACAGTCTCACTAGCACTTTTTTCATTACTACTCATGCTGAACTCTTCAGGACAGTCACATGTCCACATGCACCCTTAGGATGCTCTCATAGTCCTCGCTCCCAGCGATACCTATATCCAAACATTGAATAGATTGCCATGTTTAGTTTATTTTCATTGGTTTTATCTCTAGAACAAGAACTTAAAACAACAAAAGAAAATCATATACACATGTATTTTCATAAGCAAGAAATTGCAAAATAATCCAACGCTTATTTGTATTGTGCTTTTCCTCGTTGGTCCACAGGATCATGCTTCACTTTGCAAGCCTTGGGATCGGCTATGGAATTGGATGTTAGGTCAGCACGCAGGTTGCTTCACAACATCCTTATATATATATGTATGTATGTATGTATGTATGTATGTATGTATGTATGTATGTATGTATGTATGTATGTATGTATCAGAATAGTCACGCCAACCCTCGTTGGTTTATCGGACCGTCAACAATCGCCTGTATTTGGTGATTACACTTTAGTGTCTCTGGTCTATTTTTAGACCTCTCAACCATGGAGCCTCCCCACATGGTTTGTCCCCTTCTCTGTGGAAGGTAGGATGAGTTCAAGCCATTGTCCATTTAGTGTACAATACCAAACTACCTTTGTTTATCCTAACAACACAAACAATATAAACATATTTGTTAGGGTTATTGCTCTAAAATTGTAACCATATTTCACACCATTCACTATCAAGTATTGAGACACCAGGAGTGCATCCACTCCCTAGGGTGTAATCAATATTGAAAATCCTTTCATAATCCGACATCAGAAAAGTGTGCACCCTTGTCTGGTGTGTATCATGTAGGCCCTATTCATACTCAAGCAGTTGGTCCTAATGGAAATAAAATCAAAACATGTTCTGCATATTGAATTTAACAATTTGACATGCATATCTTTAGCTAGGGTTACAGAAAACTTATCCATTTTCCAAAGCAATATTCCTTCATTAAGGAGGAATGAGGGCTCCCTTCTCTGAGTTGACAGTCCCTCGGTTTGCCATCCCAATTCCTCTTTACATTTCATATCCATGCATGTCTTACTGACATAACCCATACCATCTCACTCATGTTGCTTACTAAACATGTAGTGCAGATGAGACATTTCCAAAATGTCCAATGGAGTTTCCCCCAAAACCCATTTTCAAGATAAGGGAAAACCTTCCCATGAATTTTGGCTCCTGCAGGCTCTCACACATGGTCTTCCTGAAGGATGTACCCCTGGCACATTCATCAAATAGCCAATCATTCCATCATTATCTAATAATACAATCCAAATTTGATTGTTCCATAACCAAGCAATAACATTATTAATTAAATTCAATGAGAATTTGCAACTCTGTTTACTACAGAAATTGATTTGCTTGGCAATGAGGTAATCCTCATTTATGGGTCTCTTGTAAGAAACACCACTATACCCATTATAATTTCATGCTTACTAGCATAACATGGATACCCACTTACAATGCGTCCTCCTGACACAATCTCATGCAAGCCAATAGTGATTAGTAGTTGTCAGCAATTTATCGAATCCGAAATTCACAAATTTAAATTTACAACTCATTATGCATACAAACTATTATCACAGCCATAAGACTCTTCTCATGAGGTCTGGCTCTTTCACATGGTAGATTCTGGCCTTTGTCATGGCCTTACTCTCATTGTCATGCTCCAAACAATCTACCTGAAGCCAGAACTTCATTCAACCAAACACTTGGTAAGTCTTGATGCCTATAACATTTTCATTGCTGCAACAATCACTAAAGCATTTTCAGAATTTATAAAATTCCAAGATTTCCAGTTGTTAATCACATCAATATTACCAAAACTCATTTACTTCAAGCAATCATTATCATACTAACATTTTCAAGGTATAGTCACATCATTTATGCAATTTAAATGAATTGTTTAGATACTCCTTACTTCACAAGCGTATCATTGCACCACCTTGCTCTTCCATATAGCATTTTCGGTAGCCAATTGATCCTGACCACCCTCTTCATGCACTTATTATCCTCCATTCATAACAGCTCTTGAAATGGTTCCATAATTTTCATCAACTCATCATTTCAACCATTAGTTATTCATAATATCACATGCGCTTATCTCAATGCATTCATGCAATGCATCACAACATTTGCACCTATACTTATGTAGTCAGTTACTCACACCCTTCATATGGATCCATTCAATGCATAACTACAAGATTCATAAAACCTTTTAATGCATACCCACTCAATTCTATATTGCATTGATTCAGGAATACTATGCATTCAAACATACCATGCATGGCCTAACCATGGGTACTTCATATAGGATGCATTACTATAATCAATATCATGAGTACTTACCTTCCTTGGGATACTAAGCTCAATCAACATATACAGGCATGACACATTTTTATATGAATGTAGTATAACATTCAAATATCCACATGGTATGAGGTCTCTTACCTTTACCACTCCATGGAATTTGTCATAATCAAACTCTTACCTTCATGGGTCCTACTTACACCCTTGTCATTACCAGTTTTCTGGGTCCTTTGCAAGAGATTGCAGAATTTTCTCACCAACTTTTGATTACAGACTTGTTTCCTTATCCCTTTCTCCAGAGGGTTGCTAGTCACATTCATCAGCATCAACAACATATTCAGCCATCTCCAGGTTGTCGATGGTTTTCCACTAATGCCAACACCAATGCAATAATTATCATTAGTGGCTCATTATAAATGTACATGTAATATCCTATGCATGCAAGGCATATCCTCATACATTTCAACTTATAAAATGTAGTTATAATCAGCAAGTTAGGGTTTAAGAAAATTTCCCTTTTTATGTCCTTCATTCTTGCATGGAACTCCTCCTCCATACAATAGCTGGTTCGACTTCATGGTCTTGCTACCTCTAGGCATGCAATTCCTGAATTTGTATATATTGACAGTAGCACATTTCTCCTTCAGTAATCACTAGCACTTTGTTGCTCCACATTCACATTCTGGTGACTCTCCCTTGTTCCCTGCTGGATAAGCTTTCCAACGCCTGTCCACAGGCTTAATTCTGACCTCGAGTGTGAAATCCACACCACTTCAAAATGATGTTTTTTACCAAATGTATTTTGGTCTAAAATGTGAACTTCAACCACCTAGAATTTTCTTCCTTTTCAGCCCTGTAACCCAATGACTGTCTACGGAAATCCAACGAAAACAATTGGAAGTTGTTGAGAAAATTCCACTTTGAAAACCCAAAAATTTCCTTTGTCAAAATCGGGTCTCTTCCCAACAAAATTTATGATGTTTTAGCGGCTAGAATGTCTAATTTCCTCCGCTATATCGGTGGGTCCCTTGTCTATTCCCTTCCATCGTATCAAGCCCGTAGTGGTCTATTATTCCACAATGACAACCAACAATCTTTAAAACCTCCACGAATCACAGCTTTGTTAGCGGTCGGAACAACAATCCACTGTGGCATCGGACACCTAGTCCTCTAGACGTCCGCAATGGTGGCAGCATTCTCATTGTGGTGTCTGCGGTTCATTAACGTGTCAGCAGACCAGAGCAATTATCCACCAACTTCTAGTGATCGAAGACTGAACGGGTTCATTGTACCGGTGACCTAGGCCACAAAACTTTTCGACATTGCGGTGATCAAACATTAAATTTTCCTCCGATGTGTCAGCGATTGGAATGTTACCTACCGTGGCATTGACAGTCGGAGAAACTAACCACTCGCTCATCAGATGGTTAGTTCCATAGTCACTCGCAATGGCAGTAATCCAATCTACTAAATCCTTCCGATGCTCATCAGCGTTCTGATCTCCTACCATTTTCCGACGTTTTTGTCACTTTGGAAAATTTTTGCAAATTTTCCCTCAACCATTCATCAGCGACATAAAAAACTATCCATCGACGATGTCAACCACTATCCATCAGAAGGATAGTTACCTAGTCATCCACAACGGCAGTGCACCATCAGCTAACGTCCTCCGATGTAGTCGCCGAACTTTTCACCGCCATCGGTAGTTTGATCATCAAAAACATTGGAAGTTCTTTCCTCTAACTTTTACCGATGTACCAGTGTCTGCTTCTTCTTTCTCTTTCCAATCGCTGACAACCTCGGACTTTGCCGAATTCTAAAAAAAAAATCAATACTTAGAAGTTTTTCTTTCTTTTTCTTCTCCACGTCGACTGCTTCATTTCCCAATCCTCTTCTTTTTTTCACCGTCGTAGTTCACTGAACACCTTAGCATCAATGATTGGAAGGACTAGCATCGACGAAATAGTTCATTCCGTAGCCGCAACGACGGACACATTATCTGCTACATTTTTTCGATGTTCATCAGTGATCAATACCACTAATGTCCACCGGTCACCGATGATTTTCTTTCCTTAGAATTTTTTTTGAAAACTTTCACGCCACCATCGTCGTATTGGATCGACCATCTCTTATACAATGGTGATCAATTAACTATTCGTTTCCGATCGGCGGGATAAAGCACATCGGTCATCGGCAGTCGGAGCTTTTCCTCGTCGGAAGACTAGTGCTCTAGGATTCTGCAATGACGGGTGTACGAACCGATATCTTCTTCCGATGGGCGATGATTTCAGGCCTTAGAGAATTTTTCAAAAAGATTTTCCCGTTGCGTCAGCTGCCGAAACGTCTTCCTCCCACGGCATTGGCGGTCGAAGGATCTATTTGTCGGAGGGATAGTGCTCTAGCCGTTCGCAACGGCGGCGCTCGATCAGCTAAGTATCGGCGATCCATCTGTCTAAGCTTTCTGATGTGCTGATGGCCAAACACTTAGAAATTTTCCAAAACCAAGGCTATTTTTCCCTCGTCAGGTGACCTTCATACTAAGTGAGCCACTACATCAGAAGAGCTTCACACTCAGTCTCCCGATGGGCCGATGGTTCCAGCACTTGGACAATTTTTGAAGTTGAAGTTTTTCTGTCACAATTTTTCGATTGCTTCTGGGCAGAAGGAAACCTACCTCTGCTATCTGACCTTTCATGGCCCATTCAAGCCCATGCTACAACCAAAACTATGATACCACACTGTAACGTCCCCAACCCTCTGACCGGCGAAGAGGATGCTACTAACATCAAACATACGGGAAAATAACCTCATGAACATGAATAGGCATATAACGCTGAAATAAAAAGCTTAAACATAATACCTACTAAGATACATAATCCTTCATGTACATATCGGAAGCAAACATACATTCATTCAAGCATGCCACATGTTCATCATATTCATCAATCAATAAATATAAATGCAGATACAAAATAGTCAAGAATACTCATTGGATAAGAACTCGTCCCGCAACCAGCTACGTCACTGCAACGTGCTCATCAACGTGCTCATCAACCATAGGCCAACGTGCTCATCAATCTCTTAGAAACACTACCACCCCCGAGCTGGGCATGATTCCTCAAGGAATAAGGGTCAAAGTAGGCTTACACGTAGCCAAGGTAAACAAATTATCCAATCCCACACAGTAGGGTTTATCAGGCCGTCAATGAGCTAGGAAAGTCTAAATGCTAAGCTGATGACTTCAAACACCAATTTTCTCAAGCATACCCAGCCTCTCATCCTACTCTCAATAGTCTGAAAACCAACCACTGCATACTGCAGCAAAACAAATAGTTCACAGCTCTATGAAGAAGATGAATTCAACAATGAGACAACCCCAAACCAAAGGGTGAAACATAGTTCAGGTCAACAACGCTTCAGAGTTGTTCTTGGCCCTAGCGTGGCCAAAACAACTTAGCAACAATCCCGATAACCTCAGCACCCAAGAAGCAACCCAAAACAAGGGGAAGACAACAGCCCCAAAATCACAAATAAATGATGGCAACAACTACATAGTCCATAATTGGAAAGAAGCCACACCCCCAGCATGGACAGGGGAAAAATCAGCCAACGAATGTGAAAATCAATAGCCCACCAACATCCTTGATATCACAGCACACACCATCCCCAATGTAAATGTTAGAGAACTTACACAGGAAGAAAAAGGGGAAGAACAGACTCTCAACTTGTACCCAAGGGCAAGAGACACAGCCAAAGCAAAAAGTGGAATAAAACATCAGAATAAACGAGGAGAAACAAAGATCCTTCTTCAACAAGGAAATACCAGCACATTTTCGCAGTTGGAAAGGGTGGGTTAAAAATAGGCTCTCTCTACGTGAAAAGGAGGAAAACACCTCACGATGGAAAATGCGGAAAACATCCTGCTGGATTGGAAAAAGACATAGTTAACCCAAGACTGGGAAAAAGACCACTGCCCACCCAGCATAGGGACTCACCACACCCAAAAAGAACAGAGGGTACAACCACAGGGAAGAACCACAACAATCTTCGGCAATGCCACATTGTAAAGGAGCCACATAATCCACAAAGAGTGGAGGAGAATTGGTTCTCTGTGCGAAAGGAAGGAACACAGCCACAGGCTGGCAATCTGCATGAGAGAGAGGCAAGGCAAACCCCCCAACCCTGGAATGTGGAACCTTTTAACTCAGCCCATGTGAGAGGAGGTGAACAGACTCACGATCTAGTTAGTGGGCAGACCATCCGCATGTCATGGAGGGTGGGAGCAGGCATGGTCTTTTTGTAAGCAAACCGCTGCCCCCTACTAACAACAGAACAACAGGGGTGGTGGTGACACATGGCTAACTCCCAATGGCCCCCACGGTTTAGACAACGCCCCCTTATCCTTTGGAATCATCCCCTTTTCATTTAATGTTGCACCGTCGTAGTTGGCTGTAGGTTTAATTAGATTGATGTGTGTTTTTACATGATGCCAAGGATATAATGTGTCGGATAGCATGATATACCATTGGCAACAATCCCCATTGTCGAAACATAACACAACCTAATCGATGGTGGGGCTTTTTCCTTGAGCTGCACACCACAATTAATTACAATATATACATCATGTACTTTTTAATGCATCCAAGGTCAAAACCGGGGGTATCACATATATAGTGCACTAGTTCTATGTAAATAAGTACCTTAGTAGTTCCACCATTAAAATCCTATACAACCTTCCAAAAGTATGTGTGGATATTGGTGTCTAGGAGAATTTTTTTTTTATCTCTCTAGTGGTGCTTAGCAGCAAGCTAATTTGTTGTCTAAATCATTCTGATAGAACGACAAGAGAGAGAGATTTCACTATCTCTATTAGTTCAGCTAGAGAAGAAAGAGTTAAAACCAGAGACAAGCTTTCTCTTTTTCCATGCCCCAGTGCCATGGAAACAAAATCCTTGAGATACTAGCCTTAGTCCCATGCCCCTATGCCATAGTAGAGTTAAATCCATATAGTCAATTCCATGGAAATTAGCCTTCAAACATACACAAGCTTAGTCCATGCACTTAGTTCCATGGATGCCTAACCTTAGAGACTAGCTTATAGTAAGAGATACTGCCTTTAAGCTTCAGTGTTCAAAATATGCAAGTTTCACTTCTCTATCCAGTATAATATGTATATACATATGTATTGTTGTAGATATTTCTTCTCGAGCAAGGTGTTTGAATCGATGTATATAGCTATTGGAATCTAGGAGTACTACCTTTCTTTCGGAGGCTTGCCATAATCCTTATTTTATTCCTTTCTGTTAGAATGGTGCTTTGGGTTTTCCTCCCTCCCTCCTTTTATGGATCATCCTAACTTGGATTCTTGAATGGTTCCTGTATTCGGTAATTCCTGAGCCCTAAGTCCTCTGTGATCAATATTCTTAAGCCGCCCTATGTTTTTGTAGTATTAGATGGTACATTCCACAAAAATGATAGGAATATTGAATATGCACACTAAAAAAGAGGGTAATATTTGAACCCAACATCTTCCCCCAATTGAAGGGATTGCAGGTCCCTACTGCAACTCATCTTGAAGACTCAAGATCACTCTCCTCTAGTAGTTGGGTGAGTAAGTAGGTTTTGCACCAGTCCTTAGCTTCTTGTCCCTGCTCCTTAATTCTTCTGAAGCCCAAAAATTCAATGATGTCTTCCCCATATCGTGAATCATCCTCCTCTCTTGGATCTGCCAATAATATTGCAAAGGAAAATATGAGTCCTATCCATTTTATCCTAAGTGTTTTCAAGCAGTCAAGGTACCTAGGGACTCTATCTAGAGCCCTATAAAAATCCTCTATGGACAATAGCTCTCTCTTGCATTGTTCATTATGAAGATATAATTGTCTACTCTGAATAGAGAGAACAGTTTGCAACCTATTTAGGCCAATCTATTTTTCACAAGAAGAGATGGTTTATGACTAATTAGTGTTAAAAAATAGAAATAAAGCTTTTTCTCATACAAGTCTTGAGGAGAAGGTTCAGGCCTAGAATGTATTCCCTCCATCTTTTCCCTGTTCATTACAAAAGATAAAGCTTTGTACCACATGTTCTTATTGTTCATGAAGATAAAAAGGCTCTTAATTGCACATATCCAACCAAGGGATTGGGGTCCCAATTACCAACATTGGGTACTTCTAGATTGTGAAGATGAGATTCACACAACAAATTTTTATCCTCTTCAATAAAAACTTGGTACAATAGCGTGAGCTGGTCTTTAGTCTCCACAAAACACATGCAATCAACTACAAAATCCCTAAGCAAGAGAGAAATGAATTGACGTTTAAGATACACAACATACACAACAAAAGGATGTGAGTAGGATCTCAACACATGAGCTAGATGACACATGTATCCCTTATCTATCCTTCACCTAAAATTCTTTTTACTCAGCCTCTAGATTTCTAACCTTGATTTTCTAATTTGTATTCTGCCAGCCTACCTCTGTGGCTCTGCATCTGCATATTGTTTGGCCAGCCTTTGCATATTGTTTCTTTAGGAATTGCAGCTGCTTCTCCATCTGTTCCCATTTATCCTCCCTTTCTTCAAATTTCCTAATGGCCTTTTTATAAGGACCTACTTCATCCATAACTTGTTTCTATTTCTCCTATCATGAATTGCCATCATCACACTCTGTGGATGATTAAAATGCTTTTTCATGTTCAATTGCTTTCAGAAAAACCTGCATCCCTTCCTGACACCTTTGGATATTTAACTCATTTTTCAATTCATTAACTTCCTTTTTTAACTTATTCTTAGTGTGCATCATTCTTTTACTAAATCCCCCTTTGGTAAGACTTCCTGAAGTAATTAACACCAAAATAGACTTTATATTTGTAAACAGGCCTCGACCTCTTTCTACATTTTGAGGCAGGTACCCTTTCTATATGATCTTCCTCCTTATCACCTTTTTATTCATGCTGGATTCTTCTCCTTTGCATTGGAGGAGAATGTACAACAACCATATATAGGAATTTTTCTGGGATGAGTGTCAAATAGGAGGAACTAGGGCCCTCCTTACTAGTGAGAAGCCTAAGGTATCACAATTTTGTATATTTGGTTGTGCTATTTATAATCATGTGCTTCAAAAAAAGAGGACTAAGTTTGAACCCTTTAGAATCAAGGGTATATTTATTGGTTACAGTGAGACCTCGAAGGCTTACTAAATCTGTATTCCAGTAGGGTGAAAAACAGTAATAATTTGAGATCATAAATTTGATGAGGATGGATGGTCCTTGAAGTCTTGACTCTCAATATCCTCAAGTAAAGGTTAAGGATGGAGATAAGCATGCTTTCCAAATGGTTGATCAGAAAGAAGAAACATCAGATTCAGTTCAGATAGGTTCAATTGAAGGAATAGAGGCTAGAGGCTTCAGTACCATCCATATAAATTAGGAAATCGAGATGGCTTACCCAAACATTTTAAGAGGCACAAGAACAAGTAAGAGTACCTAAATATACATTTTGTGTGAGTAATCCTCCTAAGAAATGTTTGAGTGATGTTGCATCATTGTCTTCTATCACTTTCTAGCAGCGATGAAGCAGCTAAAGAGAAGGCGTGGAAAGATGCTACGATAGAGGAGTATGTTCCTCCATGCAATAATGTAGTATGAATACCCCAGTTGGCCATAGAGCACTAGGGATCTCTAAGCCATTTTTAGATGCATTCTCTAGTATGTCTCTAAAGGCAGGAATTATTCTGTGAGCTTCTTTAGGAATACAATAAGCATTTTGATTCTCACATAAAGCATAGCCACTGGTAATTAGAATTTGTAGGGTCCTGTTTGGAAACATGCATAGTTCCTTCCTTTCAAAGGATCACTCATGGAAGGAACAGGAATGAGGTCAATGGCTTCAAATTTTGTATATCTTCATCCATCATTATTTTATTTCTTCATCGTCTTAGTTGTATCATCGTTATGGATATTCTGACAAATTCTTTGATGATAATGCGTAGAGAGGACATTGCTAATGTCCCAGTAAAGGTTTCACATGGTAAGGAAAGCACTACTTGGATTGTGGTGAGTTGGAAGTTGAATGTCGGTATTATGCAACATGGCATACAAAGCATAAAAATTGCTATGGCCTTCACATTATGTTAGGACTGTAGTGGAGAGTTTGTACCTTAACTTGAACAATCGGTATTTCCATTCCTTCCATTGCAATATTATGGTTTGAAATTTATTTTTCAAGGGGATTTCACATTGCAATCATCCAGGGAGGAGGTCGAGACTCGATGGTT
>LPNX010050997.1:124427-136198 GCA_001517045.1 Pseudotsuga menziesii
TGTAAGCTTCACGTGTTCAATGGGAATAAGAAATGGATTGGATCTTATGTATTATGTGTAATTAATAACATGTTATAAGCTAATTTTATGGTGATAATAGAGATTATTGTATTAAATCTTTAATGAAGAGCTAATAGCTTTAGAATCATAGTAACTAGTGTAGTTCCATATTAGCTAATCGTTATACAATAATAAACACGGTTATATAGTATTAATTGTACTAGATATAGAGTTGTATTATTACTAATACATAAGTAGTCTGAATGACTATCACATCATACCAGATAGCCTTATGTGGTGTTTACTTATGTGATTATTGTGTTATGTGTAAGGATTTGTTTCCATTTCTTTTTCATGGAAGTTGGTGTTAAGGTTTCCATTACTCCAAGCTTCCAACATGATTATAGTGTTTCCATAATGAGTGCTTATGTGTAATATCTCTTATTCAGATTAAGGTCTTAATAGTTACCATAATAGTCAGCTTTCTTGTAATCAGAGTTTAAGTAACACACTAACTTGATTAGGGTTTCTCATTAGAATGGTTTTATTCCAATTATATTCACACTAATATATTCAATTCGTAACAGGTGTGATGATGTTGTACTTTCCATATGATATAAGATGCTCTAAATTTGGTTTTGTGATTACTGTAATTAAGCTTATATAACTATATAACAACACATGTAACTAAAGCTTATGGAAACAACCATATTACGACACAACTTGCTATCAGGCTACATGATAGAATGAACACCATTTGATTGCTATCATTTACTCAGTGCAATTACTACAACTCACAACATATAACCAATCATTATGGAACAATGATTGCTCATATTACTCAGATCATGTATGGAGAAAGTTTATATATTTAACAATCATCAATGAATGTGCTAATATACCAACTAGGGGAGCACTCCACTTGTTCAATGAGATCAACCTTAATATGTTAAAAGAATGCAAAAGACAGTAGAGTTAGTTAGGGAGCTTCCATCAATGCAATAACCAACTTCTCAAACAATGTATCTCATAGGAACATGTGCAAACAAGGTATCCTTTAGTTTTTATAACCACCTCCTATACTGGTGCTACCTCAAATAGTGTGCCAAGGCATAGATCCATTGGAAAGGTAGTTAGGTCTCAACAAATTTTCCAAAACATATATCGGTGTGCCATAAACCATGCGTCTTAGGGGAATGTGCATGGAAAGTTGGACAATCTCCAATACAAGCAAGAAGTGGACCCCAAATCACATGACATCACGTGAAACTATCCATCAAATCATATCAGATCATGGGAAAAATAACATGTGTGAAAGAGGGAGGATATGCCTCAATAAATGTGCCAAAGTCCATAAGTAATGGAGTGGTCCATGAAGTAAGGGGTCAAACATCGTCAAGAAATCATCCCAACTCTATAAATATCCATAAAAATAAGGGTGCTCATCCTTTAAGGTAGAGATCACATGATAAATCAACCAAAATAGTTGTTAAAAGGATAGATCTCCTATAAATGTGTGCAAAGAGGGATGTTACACCAAATGAAGAATATATCATGATGAATGATTGATCACACATGATACCAACAATTATCCTCCATCATAGGTCTAGCATAGATTTTAATCCAAGAACTTTAGAAACCCAAGCAAGAACATGCATCCAAGAGAACAATACTCGCTACAACACATCAGGATTCAACACCTACATAGTGGTCCACAGATAAATTCTCACAAGGGATGTGTAAACCAGTAGTATGCTACTAAACAAACCAAGTGATCCATCACATCAACTTGTATCTCTTTCACATGTATGATGGGGATGCCAATAGATAAATTGTCACAAGGGATGTGTCTAGGAAGGGGTACACAAGTGGTATGCTACATAACAAGCCAAATGATCCATCACATCAACTTGTATCTCTTTCACATGTATGATGGGGATGTCAACTAAATATGCATCCAAATAGCGAAAAAATGGCCCAAAATCCAACATACTCCAATGCAACCTGCTTGGGCAGGGTCTTCATCTTGGATAGAAATCCTCATATTATATGTGTGGAGACAGGGAGAAAATGCTCTAATCACTCTATTTTGTTAATGCATCCTTCTGTATTTTAGAGTAGCATTGACCTATTTTGGTCAGTAGTGGAGATTAATAGAAATTCCTTTCAATGCATGATGTACAAAAGTTTGCAGTATGAAATAATCATAAATTGTTTTCTAAGCATTGATTTTGTTGCTACTCTACTTAGCTACTTAATCTGTTGCATAATTGTTCTAACCGCACCCAATGGTGCCAACCGATAAATGAATATTATTTTTAGATAAAATTAATAGCCTTGAAGTTTTAACATATTGGGGAATGCAGGCGGTGCGGTGAATGAAGGAATATCCTTTGACACCAAAAGAAAAAGCATGCATTCATGAGGTGAGTTAGTTAATATTGTAACCAAAATTTTGATAAACATCACCTATCTTAAAATAAGATTGTCATATTTCATATTTTCCCTTATGCAGGGCATGAAAGTCCTAAAAACTGATTGGATTAAAGTATTGCAATACTATGTTCCATATCGAGATCTTGCTTTGTTTCCCCGACAATGGTGAATTGCACATGGGATATAAAATTCATAGAAAACAAATGATGCCACAAAAGAAAGGAGTCGGTTATATGAATATAGGAGCCATATATTGAAGATAGAGGGTGGTTTTGTTATGGACATCGAAATGGTAAATTATTCCAAACAATAAATTGTCTTGCCTTTTGTGATTTTCTTGTGATCAGAAACTGCATGATACCTAAACATATTTTTGGCAGGAAGTGCAAGGGCATCAAATTGAAAATGATGTTGAAGAGGAGAATAGTGAAGATGATAATGTAGAGGATGCATAAGAGACTTATGTCCACAAATAATTTTTAGCAGATTGGAAGCCTTCTAATTCTCGATTCATTGTTGCTCCAGTACATGCTCCATAGGTGTTGGATGGGAATGGAAACTATTTTACTCAAGATAAATTGGGGAAAAAAAGGGGGGAGTTTACAATTGAAGAATGGGTGAGCTATAAGTGCACAATGTCAATATATCTCTATTACAAATCCAATCAATGCATCAGACTATAGGCCACCAAAGTTCTTATTTTGAAATGATATACAAATACCATATATTTATCATGTGTCATCTTGCATGAATACTTCCTTGAAGTATACATAGCTATATCCTTTTGATTATGCTAGAAGACATATTAGATCCCAGATGAACTTTCAAAAATATCAGACATGTAAAAAGAATGTAATTACGATAGTTAAACTAGCACTTGATTTTCCTATAGTGAACCTTCCTCCATATATTCATGTGATCCCTCAATCTATGTTAATAATCCATTAGCATGGATATTCTGATAGGCTTACCTTTACATAAAATAAAAGCTCAAACTTGTTTTCATATGCAATAGTCATGGAAGATCCTCAACGTCATTTACAAACTTTGAGAGATGGCAGAGAGGAAACAATTTTTAAGGCCAATTAATTAACTGTTGCAATTACTACAGTGGTATCAACCTCCATTGATGGCTCAAATAGAAGTCTCTCAAATGATCCAAATACACATTTTGGAAGCCATCATTATGGAAAAGAGGACAACTTTTCCGGATGGATGTTGCCATCAATACAGAATCAGGAGCATGCACCATCTCCTAATAGATGGAAAGTGCCATAGATGGAGGTGTTACGGAGAGAAATTCCTATGGCTTGGGGTACCACAACAGACAGACTTGACTCCAGAAATCAATCTTTCCCAATATACAATAGAAATAAAACATCTAACACTAAAGGATCAGACCTCGTACCTTATTCCGGACGGTTGAAGTAGATCCCCGCTGAGCTTTCCAATCTTTAGCTTGAATTGATATAATACTTCCTCAACAACAAGTAAACAATACAAGCATACTATATATCATGGTGTTAGATCTATTCTAGCATATATAATCAATAATGTAAAAGCATTTGACATATTCCAATGGATACAACATTCAATCAAATACACATCATTGGACAGGAAAAGATAGTTCTTATTAATATAAATCAGAGATTACAAGATAGATAGAACCTCTAACGACATGTCTGTGAACCGGAGAAACTGAATCGCCCACTTGGGCCTCCACCACCTCAATCCTCCATCTCTCGATAGCAAGCTCACTAGCAAAGGCAAGCTTGGGAAGAACACAAAAGTGATCCAGAGGGACAAAGGGATGCAGACTCAAGTATAGTTCTAGCAACAATGGACTATAGTTTCTTTGCTTCAATCTCTCTATATATATGCCTTCAATGTACCAAGGGGTTCCTTATATAGCTTCACAAGGGATAATGAAGGGTCGAATCTGAGCGATCTCAAGGCATATGGAAGGCCAGGAGTCGAATGAGTCAGATCCATGTCAAAGAAAACTCCAAAAGGATTTGGATTATGCACACATCCCGATGTACGTGGTTATAGGGGTCAAACCCACGTATGTACACGGTTATCGGGTAAAAATATATGTATATCATTTTTCATATAGTTTTAGGGATGATCAAGGAAACATCAAAGGATAAAATATGGTCCATGGGGTCTAAAGAGTCTGCAGCGGGACAGGGGAAGGCCATACAAAGTGTGATTCACCTAGAGTGGTGAAAATCTCTATAATAGATGCCCCCTAATGTGTGAGGTCAGAGGGGTCATACGATGGCTGAAATACATTATAATTCCATCCCAGAAGTGGAGTGATGAAGGATCCCAAATGGAATACCAGCCACCCAATCAACATAGTACAATAATACAAGTCTTCATACAACTACAAGTACATATAGAAGTCCCAGATACATAAGAGTACAATGGCCATGAATAGGCATAATACACGATATCACATATGTGGTCATCGCCACGTACAATATACATAGATGAGAATCTCCATGATGAAGATATACAAAGGATCATGATCTCCAAAATGGCTGAAGATATACAGTGGATCAAGATCTCCATAGTGGCTGGAAATATCTGACATATACTGGTATCAGGTCACGAGAGCTGAAATCTCATGAACACTGGCACGATCAAGGAGGTAGCATATAAGAGATGGCACCGGTCTAGAAGGTATTCTACACAAACCACTACAAGTACATGTCCTACTATGCGAATAGAGGTGTCGAGGTCGAACATAGTAGTCCATCGTCTGATTACCGGTCATTGATGTATACCGTTAATAGATGCGAGATTACCCACCGATAATGATAATGGGAATCAAGGTACTAGAGTGCAAACTAACAAGTGTGAATAGATGTGTTGAGGTCGAAAACTTGAGAGAATCCATCGATCAGGGGACATTGATGTATTCCCAAGAAACTGTCAATGGCGAGAGAACCTGCCACTAATGACTGCAAGTCTCAAGGCACTCAAAAGGACTCTAGACTCCAATCCTAGAATAAATGATCTGAAGTAGATGGGATGAAATCTGCTGGAAGGAGGGAATTAAGGCATCCCCCATCATCCAACACGAGGTACTCAGCAAAGCTGTCTAATGTTGAAGGACTCGATCATAAGGTGCACGAACCAGTAACTGTATCGGGAATGGCCAACATGCAAAGTCAAGATAACTCAGGAATGGCCGACACAGGTTTCAACTTCCTCAGAACAATATCATAACAGCGTATGGTGACTGAATGAAGGAAACATAGACTCGATATACAAACTGGGACATATCTGTGACACAGGAGGTATCAATAGAGGCTCCATAGGGACTGGAAGCTTAACTAATCGGTGGAGATAAACTCAGATAAACGAGTACAGCTCATAAATTCAAACTATAACCCAACCAATGGATGTGATATACAGTGCTCTATTCGAAGGAGACACGACCCGACAGCTGCCAAAGATAATATCTTTCCTTGTCTGGCTTTTTGGTTTTTTAATTTTTTTGGAAAGCTTGAAAAAAGAATAAACTAGCTTTATAGTTACAAACTAGGAGGAGACGAGTGTCATAAGGGCAAACAAACTAGTTCCAGGTAGTGGAACATACCTATGCTCAATGCAAGGATACATGTGTAGGATATCGACACTCGGGGGAAAATCCCCTCCCGGTAAAAAGGGAAATCAAGCTGCAAAGGATATGAAAAATGGCTCTGCATGGCTAGTCATGAGACAAGCTGAGGCTATATGGCTGAAATGCAATGTCAGGGGAGCTGGCATAAAGCTCAATAAGGTAGGCAAAGCTCATGATAATGCATTCACAACTTGACATAGGGGGATTCCGGGGGAAACAGGCCAGCATAAGATCAAGAGGAGTATGAGGCTCTTGCGAAATGTCATGGCAGTACTATACAATGAACTCCCACACCCTAAAGGAGAAAAGATTGGCATGGGAACCAAATGAAAATAAGGCGCTATCTAGGGTACCCATGTAAGGTGAAGCTCTACCACTCACATCATGCCACTTCTAAAGCAACAAGAAGGTTCCGTGACATAATAGAGTGGGTTCGTAGCTAAGGTCATAGTGACATGGTCATAAGGTCATGCAAAAGTGCAAGTGGATGTGACATCCTAACCTATATGCCAGTGTAGATGCTATACCTGAGATAGGCATGAATGGTCTCTGGTCACAAAAGAAGCATCCAACAGACAACTTCAGACCCAAGGAAGACCCAACCACACTCACAACCCACCCAACAACTTGCCACAACATCAGACTCACCAAAAAGGAGGATGTACACGACTGTATAAAGAATAGCTATGTATGTACGCGACTTTTGGCCAAAAATCCACGTATGTACGTGAATTTTGTCCAAAAACCTGCGTATACAAAGAAGGCAGTGGTAAAAAGTAGGCCAAGGCCAAACCAATAAAGGGGAGTGTCAATGGACAAACATACTATAAAATGCGACACAGAAACAAGGAGAAACATAGAGCAAATCAATAATATCAAGCCCATTGTGCCTGCAAACCCCCAAATAAAAACAAGGAACATCCCCAGCGGAGTCACCAATTCTGTTATGGAGAGAAATTCCTATGGCTTGGGGTACCACAATAGACATACTTGACTCCAGAAATCAATCTTTCCCAATATGAAATAGAAATAAAACATCTAACACTAAAGGATTAGACCTCGTACCTTATTTTGGATGGTTGAAGTAGATCCCCGTTGAGCTTTCCAATCTTCAGCTTGAATTGATATAATACTTCCTCAACAACAAGTAAACAATACAAGCATACTATATATCATGGTGTTAGATCTATTCTAGCATATATAATCAATAATGTAAAAGCATTTGACATATTCCAATGGATACAACATTCAATCAAATACACATCATTGGACGGAAAAGATAGAGGCTTATTAATATAAATCAGAGATTACAAGATAGATACAACCTCTGACGGCACGTCTGCGAACCGGAGAAACCGAATCCCCCACTTGGGCCTCCACCACCTCAATCCTCCATCTCTCGATAGCAAGCTCACTAGCAAAGGCAAGCTTGGGAAGAACACAAAAGTGCTCCAAAGGGACAAAGGGATGCAGACTCAAGTATAGTTCTAGCAACAATGGACTATAGTTTCTTTGCTTGAATCTCTCTCTATATATGCCTTCAATGTACCAAGGGGTTCCTTATATAGCTTCACAAGGGATAATGAAGGGTCGAATCCGAGTGATCTCAAGGCATATGGAAGGCCAGGAGTCGAATGAGTCGGATCCATGTCAAGGAAAAATCCAAAAGGATTTGGATTATGCACACATCCCGATGTACGCGGTTATAGGGGTCAAACCCGCGTATGTATGCGGTTATCGGGTAAAAATCTGCGTATATCATTTTTCATATAGTTTTAGGGATGATCAAGGAAACATCAAAGGATAAAAGATGGTTCATGGGGTCTAAAGAGTCTGCAGCCGGAAAGGGGAAGGCCATACAAAGTGTGATTCACCTAGAGTGGTGAAAGTCTCTATAACAGGAGGAAACTAAGTCTATGGAAATAAATTGTGTGACAAGCGATACAGATATCCACATGCATCCTCTCTTGTTGCAGAATCCTCTGAAGATTCTATTCATTATCATCATACTAAATATGGCATGGGTGCTCAGATTCCTTTTAACATTTTGCAAGAAATGCACAACACATTGACTTTCATCCAGTATTTACTAACCTTAACAAAATGGCACACTGAAACACCAGGATGTTCATCTTCCAGCTCCATTAAAGAAAGGAACAGTCCCATCTTCAATTGCTGGTGATTTTCCTCCGTTGTTACAAAATAATTTAGAAGTGTATAGAAATTATTCTATTGTTACCAATGTAAGGTTGAACCAGTCCTACAATTCAGGACTAACTAGAGTACATTCCACACAGCTTGTTCCTCCATTGTGTATTTCAAGACAAGAAGTAGGTCCTATAAAAACACAGAAATTACATCAGTTTCATCAAGGGAAATTGACAAGTTCATCTCCAATTGTGGTGAAGGGGAAACGTATAAATATTACTTATGATGCAAGATCGTCTGTAGGGGAAGGAAGATGTAAGGAACCAAAAATGGTACAAAGTGGTGATATTAGGCCTTTAGAGAGAAAGAATACTACTGTACATAGAAAACATGGAGGAGATAGATATATTTCAAGAAAGATCATATTTAGTGCTGAGAGAAGACTGAAGAATGGAATAACTTCAAATCTGCAGGGATGTTAAACAATTTTAGATGAGGTAACACCGTATTTTAATGAAGTTGAAAGTATGACTAAAAATGGCCCCATAATAGTTATGGAAAATAATAATAGTAGACCATCTTATGAATTTACAACCTCAAAGAAATCAAACAAGGAGAAAGAAGAAGAAACTATTGTATATCTGAAAGAGGACTCTCTCCCAGAAATAGTGATGGATCAGGAAGAGCTGAGTGATTCTGAATATGAAATTGGAGAAAGTGTACAATTTGAATGTAAAGAAATGGGTGATTCTGATGGAGAGTACTCTGTTTTTTAGTAGCACTCTAATATGCTTTATAAGCTCTAATAGGATTTATTTATGCTATCAAGAGTTCTAAATTTACAAATGTTGGTACTTTATAATGCTTGGGTCGATTATTTCTCGAATATACAATTTATTTTGGCGTTTCATATTTTTCAATGTAATGTCTATCCATTTTAAATTGTGTGAAGTAGGATTGTTAGAACTTGGATTTTTTTTATTTTGTACTTCTAAGTGAAAAAATGTAATTGAGGAGATGCAGTTTTCAAAGCTGGTGAAAAGACTTACAAGATAAAAATAGTATATAAAATTTAATTAATTTAGCACCATCCTGCGACAAATATTTTCCCTCTACTTTTCAGTGTTGTATGTATAAAAGATAACGAGTTTTTCATATGCTTCACTTCAAATTAAAGGGTTATACTATTGTACTGAACTTGTGCATCTTTCCCATGCCACAAACTATAGGATACCATAAGCAATTCATATGAGTTACGCATAGCATGCGCTTTTGTGTTTAATTTTGACCAAAGATGGAATACAAAAGTGCACGTGTCTAGAATACATAAGTCATTTAAAACAATTGCTAACAAATATAATTTAAAATAATATTTAAAACAATTGCTACCAAATATAATTTAAAACAATTGTTAACAAATAAATTTTAAAACAATTGCTAACAAAGAAAATTTAAAACAATTTAATGGTCAAAACACAGTATGACAATTATATTGGTAATAGTTTATAGAAAATTTCTGCAAAAGTAGAACATTTACACCTTCCATGAATGTAGAAAATCCACGATTATTGAAAGAAAATATATTTCTAGATTGTGTTGAAATTTTGGAAAATTCAGGTCCAGTTGTGCTTTGAAGTAATCTGCCATATGTATTTAAGGTGACATTGTTTTTCAATTTAACATTGTTGGAATTTGTTTAATAATTTTTTCTTGTCATGCCTATTGTTAACTTATCAACTTCAAATCATATCAAGAGCTATTCGCACTTTAAATTCTACCCCTTTTTGTTATTGACTATTTTTTCATTGTTTCTTTGGATTGTGTCTAGTATATTGTAACATACAGATAGTGTGCTAGTTAGATTGCTCACATTAGTTTTCATATTGGTGAGAAGTGTATTATCCATTGCTCATATTGGTTTGATCAGAAGGAGAAAATTAAGTGTTAATTTGAAATTTGTTTCTTTTGTTTGAGTAGGATTTAAAGTGTCTCTCAACGACAACATAAGACTTATCTGTAATTTGCTTCTGACTGTGTAGTTCCTGAAACGATATGGTGAAGTTAGCATGCTAGATATAAAAGGGGTAGATGCTAGAAAGATGGTCCCAATTATTGGAATAATGAATCTTCATTCATTTGGTGAAGTTTTGGGTGTTGGAGTCTCATTTGCTGGCTCGAAAGGACTGTCACAAGGTGTTGTGGTAACTATAGCCATCATTGTGCATACCATTCCAAAAGGATTAGCTACAAGTGTGGTTCTTCCATCACATGGGGTTTATCCAAACAATGCACTGATATGGAGTGTCATTAAATCCTTGCCACGGGTTAGAATAATCTTTAAACAAACATTTCTCAATTTCATCAGAAAGGTTTTGGAGAAATGATAAAATTATATTAATGTCCACAAATGATCAAAATAATCCATTGGGACAAGGAAGGGCAATGCTTGATAACAATAAGGATTGGCCATAACATCTCCACAACAATCGAAAACCTAGGTTAAAGAATCAAAGAAAGAGAGTAGACGATAAGATGAAAGGGGGTGAAACTAAAAGGGTAAAGTGTAGGTAGTGAATAAATAAAGCACACCATTAGTAATGATGCATCATGAATTCTGAAGGTTAATAATAAAACAATTGATCTCATACATGGAAAATAAAACTTTCTTAAAACATGGTGAAAGTCCTTAACTTTCTACTCATCAATGGGGAAAAACATTGACTTTATAAAAGTGATAGGTATAAGTCCCGATTCAATTCATTTCATAGCCAAAACATTTATTTATACATTACAATGACTCTTGGGATTACACATCCGAGAGTCATTTCATATTCCTATTATTTACACTAATGTATAATCCTGACGGATTATATTCCAACAATCCCCCCCTTAATCCGAAGGGGTGTTAGTAAGTCCGAGCATGTTTCTGAATCCTTCAAACTTTTCTCGTCCAAGCACTTTGGTGAAGATGTCTGCAACTTGATTATTTGTGGAACAATTTCGAAGATGGACTGTCTTGGCCTCTACATGATGTCGAATCAAATGATACTTTGTGTTGATGTGTTTGGTTCGATCATGGAATCTGGGATTCTTAGCCAACTTGATTGCAAAAGTATTGTCTATCAATAATGGAGTGGAGTTATCTTGTCTTTCTTGCAAATATTCAAGTATATTCCTGAGCCATACTATTTCTTTCTTTGCTTCAGCCGCAACCACATATTATGCTTCTGTTGTTGAATCTGTCAGAACTGACTGTTTGCGTGATCTCCATGAGACAGCTGCTGATGCAAGACTCATAGTCTATCCAGAATTTGATACTCCTGTCTCTTTATTGCCATCAAAATCTGAGTCTGAGTACCCAATAAGTTTGAAGTCATCCACTTTAGAGTACTTTATTCCAACGTTTTGAGTCCCCTTCAAGTATCTTAGAACTCTTTTTGCAGCTGTCCAGTGTCCTTCACAAGGTTTATGCATGAACCTTGAAAGTATTCCAACAACATAAGAAATATCTGGTCTAGTTGCTGTAAGGTAGATAAGACTTCCTACAAGTTGT
>LPNX010051004.1:4353-104684 GCA_001517045.1 Pseudotsuga menziesii
AATATAGATAATATTAATGGAAATTATGTGAGGAATCAAAGTCTAAGAATTTCATCGTTTTGAAAGAATCAAAGTCTAAGATTTTCATCATTTTGATTTGTCACAGAGGATTAGAAAGGTGTAATTCAAGTGTTAACACAATCCCTCTCCCCTCATGTTGTAAAGGGTGCTAGCTCAATGGAAGAGCACTTGCATTACAAGCAGGACGATGGTGGTTCGATTCCTCCGTTCCCTAACATAAATCAATAGATGATTTAAAATCTAACGATAATATAAATATTGTAAGATATCTATATTTTCAATATAAATATGCTCTTTTCAATTAAACACATTGTTCAAATACTTCATAAATAAATAATGAACACTTGCAATAATTAATTCAATTGGTTTTCCCCTTTTCCTCTTGTATATGAAAAAAGTCAAACTGTATTGCACTAATGCTTTTCTAGTTCATAATTGATTTTGATTGTTAAAATAATTAATATTAATAAACAAGAGATGATTTACTATCATCCCATATCATTAAATAAATTTATAGGTAAGAAATTTCTCACGTTAATCTCTTATTCATAAAGTAAACATTCATCAACTTAGTTTTTAATACACTACCACTACCAACAATAATAATAATAAATTATGTTGCTACTTTAATTCATAAATTTTTTTAATCATTACAAGGGTAAAACTTAGACTTTAAAGTCATAAAATATTTTCTCGTTTTGATTATAAGTGGTGCCAACTTCCAAAAATAAAACAACATACTCAACAAAGACAAAAATAATTACTATGACAATATTTATAATTGTTGTAATAACAAATACAATGTTGGTATTATGTTATAAAATAATTTAATCAACTTAACATTTAATACAAACTATAAATAATATTAATAGAAATTATGTAAAGATTCAAAGGCTATGACTTTTTTCATTTTGAAAGAACTCAATCTAGCGAAAGTTCTAAATTCTAGATCCACTAAATAATTACAAATTTAATGAAATATGTGTTATTTGGTTTGTAAAAGTGTTTTCTTGTCTTTGATTTAATGTTCATGATTGTTGATTGGAATGGTTTTTGGTTTTGAAACAAAAAGAAAAACACTCTCTTCCCTCCCATAAGTAGGCATACTGAACGGTAAAGTGAACATTTGCATAAGCATATTGCATGGTTTTACTTTTCTGTCAAAACATCATGCATTCACCTAACCGTACAAGTTAAAATTAATGGTAGTTATAGGTTAAAATTTACTTAGTAACTTGAGTGATGGTTAGAGACGTGTTCGGGCGTCGTTAAGCGTAGGAGCTATCGTTATTCTATCAGTATTACATTATGGAATTCATGTGGTTCTTCCACGTACCATCGGTATATCGAACGGTCTTTCACGTAACCTTGAGGTATATAGAAAGGTACTTCACGTACTCGATTGTATATCGGAAGGCCCCTTGTGTATGGTTATGCATTAGACAACACTACTACCGATTCGAGCTCCCACGTACCTTGAGTATATCGAGAGACCCCACTAGGGTACCTTATCTTCCTGAGAAAAGCCCTTTGGCCATCTTGTTTGGAGCCATACATCGAAAACAACATTCGGGGAGATTACTATGCACGTACCCTCAAGGTATATCGCGAGTAGCACCTTCTTGAAAATCCTAGTGAGAGACTTGACTTTTGAACTCCTCCTGTCATTTTAAGTCTGCTTGTTTTGACCTATAGTTTGTGTAGGGAAGTCTTTTGGTGTATTTTCTATATTTTCAGACCCTAGGTTATATAGGAACTATACAAACTAGCTGAGTTAAGAAAGTCCAGAAGAGTACGGGGCTTACCACTTGATTTTATTCCTGGTTTAGGAGAAAATCCTATGGAAGCTATCGACCAAGGAGCTGCTACCACCTCCCATGTGGGAGATAATGTGGTTGTGGAAAGTGGAGTACCATATTCTTCACACTTGCCTTTCTTGGTCCAACAGCCTTCCCGGGAAGATTCATCATTCCATTCTCTTATTGAAGGACATGTTGATGATGTTTCTTTCCCGAATTTTGGTCCCAATGCTGCATTTTGGGAAACCCCTATAGGTTAAGCCATTGATTCATTTGGCACCCATGCAAACTCTTCTGACATGGAAGAAGAACACAGGCAATATCACTTTTCCATTCTCCGCGCGAAGGAGATTGATAAGCAGATAGATAACATCTTAGGTCCAACACTACCAAGATCCACATCTATTCCTAGGGGATATCGTTCACTTGCTAAATCTATGAGACCCATCAAACTGATTATAGATCGTCCGTTGACACCCCGCAACCCAGTTCAAGATACCACCTCTATCACCTCATGTTATGTCTATCCCTAATCTTCCTAGGTCTTCTGCACCTGAGATTCAACCCTCAATTCCTGTTTCGTCTACACCTTCTAGTGCTGAGGGGAAACCCCCGGCATGACCTATGTTATCCGACACTGGAATTGTTGCTAGTCAAATACAGACCTCTAACATAGAACCATCTATATTTTATGTCCCTCCCACCCATACTACTGTGGTAAATCCCCCATCCAGTTCAGGTCAACCCTCGGGGGCACAACCTGTTATTGTTCAGTCTTCTGGAGGTTATGGTTATCAAATACCTGTAGGTAATTATCCATACAATCCTACAAGAAACACCTTATGCTGGAATTCCATACCCTAGTAACACTTTTACGCCATGGGGGAAACCCAACTAGTCTTGCATGCTAGCTATGGAGGGATACCTATACATACTGCGGGAGGTGCGGGAGGACCACCTTATGGAGATCCTCCCCCTAAGGGACCTAATGGTCACAGAGGATCTAGAAATTTTCCTCCTCATGGTCGTAGAGGTCCTAGTGGTCTTGGGGGACCTGGTGGCTTTTCTCCTTATGGCTATGGAGGGTCTGGTGGCCCTCCACCTAGTGGTTTCGGTGGCTCTAGAGGTTTACCACCTCTTGGAAGCTCCAGAGGGTCTGGTGGTCTGCCTCCTGGTGTTCCTGGTGGCTCTGGCGGTCCTCCTTCTGGAGGCCCTGGTGGTCATAGCGGTCCTAATTCCAGAAATCAACCCCCCATGGGCGGATACTCTGGTGGTTCTTCCTCACAACAACCTGTTTATCAGTCTACCTATGGCCCTACTGGTAATTATATGCCATATCAATATTACCAGTATGTGCAACCAAATACACAGTTACCTTTCCTAGCAACTTTGGACTTGCCTGATTTTTCCAAGTTGATTAATGATCCCATTTGACACAATCCCTCGTGGCTTCCCATTCCGGTAAAGTTACCATCAGATATTCCAAAATTCGATGGGAAGCAGGGTGAAGATCCACGAAACCATGTTATGAATTTTCATTTGTGGTGTTCCTCGAACTCCCTCATGGATGATTCCATTTGTTTACGACTCTTTCAGCAAAGTTTGATGGGTATGGCCACGAAGTGGTACATTGAACTCCCACAACATTCGTTTGTGGATTTTGGCTCGTTGGAAACCGTATTTCTTACACACTTTCAACTCCCTATCCATTATGAAATGGGCACTGAACATTTAACTTCTCTACGACAGAACACCTCCACCCAGATTTCTAATCATATTCATGAGTGGAGAAGGCGGGGAAGGCTTATTAAGGCCCCTATTCTAGATCAGTTGTTAGTTGATTGATTCACTAAGTCCTTGTTGCCTCATATTACATGAGATGTGGCCATGGGCGGTGTTGTTACTGAAGAGAAGGCTATTAGTCGAGCTTAGTACCTAGACTTGGTCTATTCCCAGTCCGGGACTCCTAATTCCTCAAGCTCCTCGCCCCAGCACTGACCTTGCCAAGCCACCAGTAGAAGTACCTGTTGATGGGATTATTGGTTCAATCCAGTCCCCATCCATACCGAAACCTGCCAAGCAAACCCAAACCGCTACTCCTTCGACTCCCAAGGTTTCTACCGAGGTTAATTCTATTCAAAGTACTCAAACCTCGGGTAATAAAAAGAAAGGTAAAAATTGAAATAAAAAACCTAGAAACCAACAGGAGACCCCATGATCAACAAATAATGACAATGACAAAGGGAAAAGGAAGGATAAATATCCTTGTCTGTTATGCAGTGATGACCATTTTTCAAAGGAGTTTCCTCGTCGAGACGAAATCTCCCAATTTCTAAAGTCTAATCCTGCACCTGCTGTGCTTACAGATCCCTTTCGCTCTCAACAACAACTGGTAGACCACATGTATAACTAGGGTAACTCTAGTTAATCGGAGGAAATTCATATGATGTCCTCAGATACCATCCATCTGCAAACTCAAAGCCATAATTATGATAAACCCACAGATAAGAAATAAGATCAATCTTATTCAAGGAAAGCTCCCTCTACTAGTTCTCTGGAATCCTTGTCTACTGTTCCCTTATCTATCGAGAAGCCTACTCTCGACATGATTTTGCACCCACCAAAGAGTACTCTTCGGAAGTCTATCTTTAATCCCAATGCCTGAGCTGCTCAATTCTATAATGTGGTTGAATATCTCGCTTAGGCACCTTGTGTGATGTCTACCCTAGAAGTACTCCAAAGTTGCCCCACACAGTGCAAGAACTTGTTGATAGCATTAGGAGCTGTAGACCCAGATAACACTAACTTGATCCATTTCAACGTTGAGAACTATAAACCTAGATTACCACATAAACTTGCTTTTTAGATCATTACAAAATTAGTGGGAATGAAAGTCTTTCGAATGGTACTAGATGAAGGAGCTTCGACCTCGGTGCTATCTCTGACTTGTTGGAGAGCTCTCAGCTCTCTCGAGCTTGTTACATCACCGATGACCCTTAAAGCCTTCGATGGACAGGATTTACAACCCCATGGTCTCATATCAGCCCTTGTGATCGAGCTGGGGGGAAAAACTGTTTCCATCCAAGTAGAAGTGGTGGATGCCCCTTTGGATTATAACCTCCTTTTAGGAAGGAATTGATTCTATACCATGACTGCTATTGCTTCAACAATATTTTGAATGGTCCAATTCCCTCATCTTGGGATAATTGTTACCATTGACCAGCTTGATTTCTATACACCGGATGTTACTACTTCCACAACTAATAACATCCCCATGTTAGGTCAGTCCCCTCCTCCTTACTAGTTGATTGGGGTAGGTATGTTGCAGGATTCATCCCTTATGGGGATTTTTCCGTCTACTCCTCCTAGCACGGATACCACAATAGTTCATATGATCGCCTCATTTGATTTTGAGCCCAAGGGAAAAAATGTTGTTGAGTCCACCTTGTTGAGCACACACGAAGCTATGTATGACACCATTCAAACTTGTTCCAATGATCACACTAATGACCTTCATTTAGTGGCTTCGGATCCTTACCATTTACCGTACTGGTTAGAACTTTCTCTTCTGATTCTAGATTATCTCTCCGAGACTTTTCCTTTCCAATGATTCCATTATAGAGATCATGAATATAGATGAGCCCATTTGGGAGGATCACCTTCATAGATCCATGTTCCTCCCCAATACCAATTTGAGCAGCCATGATTTTGCATCCTTGTTTCCTACTGATATTGTCAACATTCCACAAAGTCCTATATTGTTGCAAGACACAGATTTTGAAGGAAACCTTTGCAACATTACTCAGATAAACCCAATTGACATATCAACCAAGCTTGATGTTATTGAGCATGTTCATGTTGGGAAAAACTACTCCAGAGATGAATCTGAAGCATATAAGGTACTTTTTAAGGAATTCCGTGATATTTTTTCCTGGTCCTATGAAGAGATGCCAGGGATTGACCCTTCCATTGTGGTCCACGAGATTAAAACTTATCCCATGGCTAAACCTGTCAGACAGAAACTTAGGCAAGTCCATCCTAGGAAGGCCACAACTATTAAAGCTGAGATTGAGAAACTTCTGAAAGCTGGTTTTATTTATCCTGTACCTCTGAAGGAATGGGTATCGAACATTGTCCCTGTCAATAAAAAGCAGGGCACCATTAGAGTCTACATCTACTTTAGGGATTTAAATAAATCATGTCCCAAGGACATCTTTCCTACCCCACATATCGATTAGATTATCGAAAACTATGCTGGAAGTGTCATCTTTTCATTCATGGATGGATTCTCCGGCTACAATTAGATTGAGATATTGCCATCTGATCAGCATAATATGGCATTCATTTTCCCATGGAAAACCTTTGCATATAAGAAGTTACCTTTCATCTTGAAAAATGTTGGAGCCACATTCCAGCGTGCGATGTCCTATGCGTTTCATGACGTTAAACATTTTGTTGAACCATACCTTGACGACCTCCCTGCTCATTCACAACAATGGGAGGACCATCCTGGTCATCTTAGAGACATATTCCTGAGATGCCGTTGTTGAGCTCTAATCTACTGATGCAAATCAAAACTTAAATTAATATCAATCTGGGTTGGTAGACTTAGAGGCATATCCAAGTATCAGGACTCAAAGCTAGACTTGTTTGGTAATCTAGTTATCTATAGAATGAGCCTATTAAAAGATCGAGTTACTATGACTTAAAAACACAAAAATCCCTTTACAGGAACAGCTTCATTTGTTGTTTCATTTGCACAGCAAATCATATGTGAAAGCAATTTGTATATGAGAGCACTGAGATAAATAAAAATGAATTAAATCTAACCCTGAACTATGAACTACGAGATTCTGTCTATTATCCCAGCGCTGAATAAACAATTAATCATTAATTTCCCTTACAGGAAAGCATTCATGATTTATAATTGTTCTTAACACTTCATCATTGAATAAGCAGCGATGTACAACATAATGAAATCGTAGTCTGAACCATTCCTTCAATATACAATCAATAAAATGACAGATCTTATAAACATGCAAGTGATGTACAGCATACTGAGATCGTAACCTAAACCATTTTACAGTATACAATTAAGGAAATAACAGAGCTGGTAAAATTGATTGAAGGCAATTTAATTAATTCTGCAATAAGAAAATCGATTCTACAGGAACTAAGACATACCATTAACACAATCCAAATCGTTGCAACAATCCAAATCGAATTCACTGGCAGTAAAAGGGGTGTGCAGACTCGACAATGGGGGCCCTCCAATGCCTTGTTCACACACATAATTGAAGAATCACAGATCTTAAATTGTAATTGTATTCACCATAAATCGATTACACAGTAATAAAACCACGCAGTTCAGAAACAATATGCGTTTTTCCCAAATCATGATGCCCTTTGTCCTCTGTCTTATGGAGTATTTATACAAACTTAAAAGAAAACTAGAAATTCTATAATCCTGGAAACTAATTAATGAAGCAGATTCCTCGATATCCTCTATCAAATCTGTGGAAATCAACAAAATCGGAACTGCCCTTCTTTTGTGCTGAGTGGTAGCACAGGTGGTCGCCTTTGACTGTGGTTGACTGGACACCTGTGAGAGCCACATCATCTATCCGTTAGAATTTCATCCATCCTTGGACACTGAGGATCTTTTCTCCATCTTTCAGTTCACTCCTAGCTGCCATGCAAGTGCTCAACCTTGGAGACATTACGGGAAGTTAGGACATCTTGTAATCTTGAATAAAAATCTTAGTTTAAATGCTTTAAAAATCTCAAAACTCAATTTATTAAAAAGCAATGACATTTATACCTCTCAACCAAGGTTTGTAGGTGAATTTAGGATTTATAAATCAGTATGAAGGTTTTATGGAGGAAAATAGAGGATATTTAGGTGACAAAAAGAGATCAAAATGGTGCCCAACAGCCGTCATTACAATACATGGCTCAATTTGCATAAATGTGTTTTTTGCGTTGAGATGGGATGTCTGCTTGGCTTTGTGGTATCCAAAGATGGCATCTGGATCAATCCTTTGAAGATTGCTGCTATCATTAATCTACCAGCCCCAACCAACATCCTTGAACTCCAAAGTTTGTAGGGGAAGGAAAAATTTCTCCGTTGTTTCGTGTGCAATTTTGTTGAGAAAATGCACAGTTATATGTGTCTCCTCAAGAAAACACTCCATTCTTCTGGGATGACCAAGCCCAATGCGCCTTTGATAATATTAAGCACGCTCTGACTCATTCACCCATGATACACCCCCCATATTATTCAAAGGACTTTCTCTTATATATTATTGCCTCTTCTACTACCATCGCCATGGTTTTAGTGTAGGACAATCTCCACGACTAGGAGCATGTGATTTATTACACCAGTAAGAATCTTATTGATTATGAAAAATGTTATTCACATGTGGAGAAGCTAGCTTTGGCCACGGTCATTGCTATGCAAAAATATCGTCACTACATTCTGCTTCTCACTACCACTGTATTGGTATACTAGAACCCGATGTACTACATTCTGACTCATCAGGTACTTGGGGATAAGTACTCCCATTCGATCGTCATCCTTCAAGAGTTCAATCTCAAGTTTTCCAAGGCTACATCAAAGAAATCCTTCGTTTTTGCTGAGCTTATGTGTGACCTTCCCTGTGCTACCATCGAATTTGAGCCTAACAATTCATTTCCAGATGAATTCCTATTCCTAATTAGCACTACTGATCCTTGGTATGGAGATTTGCTGATTTATCTCCAGACCCAGTGTTTTCAGCTGCATCTATCTTGCGATGATCATTGCCACATCCATCACCATGCAAAATACTATCTTATCTTGAATGATACCTTGTATAGACGTGGGATTGACTCCATTCTCCAACGATGCCTCACCCATGAGGAGGATGAACACATGTTGAATGATTGCCACTCTATAGCATGTGGCCGTCATTTATCTGGGATGCCTATAGCCCAGAAAATCCTTCACGCTGGCTATTTCTAGCCTTCTATCTTCAAACACTGTCGTGAGGCTATTATGAAATGCCCACCTTGTCAACATTTTTATCCCGAAAAGCGCACCCATCCTGCTCCGCTTCAACCCTTCATTGTCATTGGCCCTTTGGCCAAATGGGGTATTGACTTCATGCATTGTAAGCCTACCTCAGCTAGGGGGCATGGTTACATCATCATAGCCATGGATTATTTCAAAAAATGGGTTGAGGCCATGCCTACATATGCAGAATATGGTAAGACTATCGCTCTCTTCTTGTTCAATCATATCATAGCTAGATTTGGAGTTCCACAGTCCATCGTCATTGATCATGGATCTCATTTCCATAATCAAATGATGGAGGAATTGAGTGCCAAGCTAGGTTTTCACCATGAAAACTCTATGCCATATTATCCACAAGCTAATGGTTAGGTAGAGGCCACTAACAAGGTTTTGAAAACTATGCTTCATTGGATGGTTGGAGATCATAAATCCAATTGGCATCTCATTCTTTTTTCCGCTCTTTGGGCTTATCAGACTTCTGTGAAAATATCTATCGGTTTCAGGCCATTCCAGCTTGTCTATGCACTTGAAGCTATCTTGCCAATCTAATGTCAGATTCCATCTTTACAACTTGCCGTTGAACTTCTCCCAAACATTTCCGTGGATGAAGCGAGATTTTTGTACTTAAATAACCTTGATGAGACTCGTAGAGATGCTGCCTTGGCTAATGAGGCACATAAGAAAAGCGTCAAGTCGCAGTATGATAAATCCATCCGTGATCCATCCAGCCTTGTGTTTTCAACGAGGGTGACCTAGTTTTGACTTATGATCAGAGATATGACAAGCTAGGGAAGGGCAAGTTCGATTCCATGTGGTATGGACCTTTTGTTATTTCCAAGTTGTTAGAGAAAGGATCCTATGAATTAGTTGATTATGATGGAATCCCTTTAGGGAAACCGCACAATGGGTTGTACCTAAAAAGTTACTATCCTAGGTTTTGTTGGATGGTATCTTGTATATATGTATTGACTTTCAGTGTGCTTTGAGTATTTTCAAGATGGTTTTGAGTTTTAGTGTTCGTGTCTATTTATACCATGTTTTGGTCATGGAGATGGGTTTCTATGGCTTCGCTGATGATGCTTGCCACCACACCTTGAATCTAGACTCAGATGCTTGGGTTCTCTATTCCCCAGCTGAAGATTTTGTCAATTCAGGAGTGGTTTGTTTAGGTCCTGCTACTAATAACATCGCCGAATATGAAGTAGTCATTGGTATTCTAACTGAAGCTACCTCCCAGGATGTCCATGATCTAGTAGTTTTGATGGACTCTCAGCTCATGGTTTTTCATTTAAACCATGTCTACACCATTAGGAACCCGATGCTCCTCCACCTCTTCTGGAGGGTACATTTGTTAGAAAGATCATTTGGAACCATTACCTATAGGCATATCCCTAGTGAACATAATGTAGTTGCTGATTCATTAGCTAATTACATCCTAGATTGGCATATTTCCCATGCATGATGTTAAATCAAACATGGTATATTGAAAATAAACATTTAAAGACACATTGAACTCATAGAAAATGCATTTATCCATTTGAGACATATAAACACTGTGTAAAAGTTTGTATATATATATATATATATATATACGAAAATGTTTTACAAAAATAGGTCACGAGACCTCATCTGAAGCACGTAGGCTTTCAGGAAAAATCATCATACAAAAAATCCTGAAGCTATCAACTTTCAGTATACATGTCTCATCCACTAATGGTGCTCGTGATAGAACATCACTGCTCGAACCACCCTACATAGTAGCCTACTGAATTGTCCTGGTACTCCCATTGTAGATCTCTGATATCTAGTCAAGAGGTCATCTATATCAGCATCTGGGATGTCCAGTGTCAACCTCTCTAGGTTCTCCTCCAGCTCCCCAATGATATCATCACCCTGTGGCACGAAGCGAGCTCTGGATCGCCTGTATAATGGAGATGCTTCTCCAGGCCTCACTGCTCCAACATCTGCATGAAGACAAACAAGTCTCGTCACTTATCATAAAAAATATAAAACATAAAAAGAATTTCCATTGTTAGGGTTTCTTTCTTCGTACCAATGTCACCCCACTGCCCTCTAGGTGGGAGTCGTAGGTCAGGATCACCTATAAAATTTGTGCTTGCATAGGCATAGTCCTAGACCATGAGCATATGATATCGCAGCCATCTGAAGAACGGATCACCAAAATTCACTTTTCCCCTACCCGCTCCTATGCGAGCCATGACCTGGACCCACCTCAGCATACGAGGGTCCCATGCTCTCAAACTCCGGAAAGTCACCTGGGGCCTCATCTGTGGGACTCGTTCAAAGAAGAAGCAAGCTAAGATGGAACCAAATCCAAACTTATTTAGCTCTCCTTGTCGACATTTAGTCAGTTGATCCTTGAAGATTGGAAGCAATGCTTCCACCCAGTTTAACACCGTAGGTTCCATAGCCTCTAGGGCGTACATCATATGTGCCCTAGAATCTTGATGCACACTCTGGCTCCCTACCACCCTCTGCATGGTGAACAGGAAAATCCGTAGAGCCCTGTCTGTCACTGCCCTGATGGGGATTTTCTTCCCTGATGTACCTGTACCTGGTACATAGTGCCGATCTATGAGCTCTTTGGTGGTAATGCCCCACCATGGGAACCTGTCAGTGAGATGGGGACACCCCATATCGATAGGCTAGTTAGGAAGTATATATCCTCTACCTCCACTGTAAGTATGTTTTCCCCCACCTCTAAATACTGTTGTTCTGGATTCTACATTCTCAGTATGTGTTCTAGTAATCTCTCATGGGACAACATACTTGGTGTCTGGAAGAACTTTAAGAGCCCACAGTCTTGGAGTGTGGAAATGCAAACCACATTCCTTTCAGCAGCATCATCCTTGTCATTATGTGTTCTTTCCTTCCATATCACCATATTTTGGACACCTAGACCTACCAAAAATGACAATGGTATGCATTAATATCATCCTTGAGTCCTTGCAAATCAAAATAATGAATAAATTTTTCCCATATCGTTTGTTTAAATTCTCCACGGTCGGCACCGCATGTGCCCTATTGGAGATAGGCGGTGGCACCTGTTGGAGTAGAGTCCCACAGCTACAGGAAAAGCTACCATTTTGGCGGATAGATAGTTTGGTGAAGACGAAGAGATAAGGTAAAGCTACGATGCCGTAGCATGTTTCTAGCTGCAGAGGAGAGCCAGAAACCATGACTATTGGAATAGAGAAGTCAAGAAAGATGACAGTACCTGAGCGGTCGAGAAGAGAGAGCTCAACCACTGCATTGAAGGCAGTGGTGAAGACAGGAGGGCTCAACTACCCTCATAAAGGAAAAGGAGCGACGAGGCCGAGGTATTGAAGATGAAAGACAGAAGAAGGGAAGCGGTGTATAGTACCCATGGTCAGCGCCGGGAAGCATGGAAGACTACAGAGAGCAGTGGTGTGACGGAAAGTGGCTACCCCAAGTATAGATATGCCGAATATCACTAGTTAGGGTTTTGGGTTACTATTGGGACAGGCCCACAGTGTTGTAATGGCGAGACCTTCGGGCCGCCTATAAAGGGATATATTTTGTATTGTAAAAGGTTAGCTAGTCAGTCCTTCTGGAGCTATTAGGATAGCCAGTAGCTACTCAGACATTAGCGAGTCCCAAAATCCCAAAATAGAAGCTATGAAATGAAATATAAGGGTCTTATTTGTTACCTGCAACAGACGAGACTGAAAATGGACGGTGGGAACTCCTAGTATCAGCTACAGAAGATCTAGCTAGAAAATGCTCCAAGTGCTCTCTGCTAGAGGTAAATAGTGAAATGTTTTGATTTTTTATTTACTTACCTTATATAGACTTTTTTTGGGTCTGAATTACTATAGTTTTGATATTAGATCATGTTCTGGTCAAAATCTATTTGTCATAATCCCTTAATGTTGATTTTGAATGCATTTAACACTTGTTAATGAGTCGTCTGCAGGTTGACTTTAGTAAGAAGATTTGGAAATTTTGTTTATGTATTTTTCGTACTTTCACAAAATAGAAAATGTCATCGAGCGTTTATTACAACACTTTTTCATGCTCATAAAAATATAGTATCAAATTTTCGAGTCGAGTTCAAGTTTCTTTCCAGGCTCGTAAAATATGACATTATGTAAAGAAGCGTCATGGAGTTCTCTTTTCACCTCTTTTTCAGGATCCTTAAACATGAAAAAGTCATTGATTCCATTTCTGATTCTTTCTAGGATCGTAAAACATTACGTTGCGTAAAGGAACCTCATGGAGTTCTCTTGAAACCCTTTTCAGGCTCCCTAAATACAAAAAGATTGTCGAGCGAACTTGTCTTCTTCATGCTCGTTAAAGTATTTGAAGAGTCGTCCATCCGATGGTAGGTTATCTCTTTCTCGGTTCGGATAGGACTATTTACAAGAAATGAACACTCTAGCCAATCATGACTGGAAGAGTTCTCTAAGGTATGATTTTACACTTTTTTGGGCCTTAGAGACTAAATCATACAAAAAAGGACCCCCATGGAGTTTTCTTCTGTATTCGTTCAGACTCTCTAAACATGAACGGTACCGAGTTTTCTTTCAGTGGACTCATTAAATTAAACATTAAGAGACCTGTTTTGGGAATGAACCCCTTCTCTCTCAAGTTTGTAAAACATATGAAACTAGACTTGTCTTCTGACAAGCTATATCGAGCATTTGTTACCTTCTTTGAACTCATATAACCAAAAAGAGGCACTCATTGATCATGATGGGGAAAATGGGAAGGGAATCATTTTGTAAATAATGGCAATTGTTTGTCGTTACCTTTAAACATGGCACTTGTCTACACAATCATGTTTGTCAATTGGGTATTCATTTGATCTCTGTGATGATCCACTTTCATGAGTCATGTCAATCCTTTGAGTCTTTCAAAAGAATGCATTGTCCACTGTCACATTGTGTATCTGTCCTGTCTAGTCATGCTTCCAAGTCATTTTGTCATGCCACCCGATGTTCAAAGGAGATCTGAATAAGTTTTACCTCTACAGTCTACATAGTCTTTATGTCACTATCTTTGAGTCAGTCATATGGTTACTACATTCACATCATTCCAGGACTATGTTCTGAATTTCATGTCGTCGATGTGGGACTCATCATGGCCCTCCTTCGACGATACTATTCCTGTCAACATCAGCTCATCATCGGGGAAATAGTCTTAGAAACAATATTTAGTACCTTGAGATCTATATGCCTTAATGACAGATTCTCTCGCTCTCGACATAGGTTCACATCATTGACCTTTGATCGATAGAATGACTGGGTTTTCGACATCAGGACATCTATTCGCACTCAGTAGATTGTACTAGAGTACCTTTGGAATCATTGTCATTAATGGTGATCTCCCTCGCACTTGTTAACGGTTCACATCATTGGCCGGTAATCAAGTGGTTTCTACCATGTTTGACTTCAGATCATTGTAATCACATGGATAGAATCGTACTTTGTGGAAGATGAGACAAAGACCCTGGGCGTTTGTTTAAAAGTTCTCATTGCCTTTTCCCCAGGTTGCGATGGAGTTTTGTATATCTAGCATGTATCCACATTTGTGTGGTCATGGCTATGCTCAAATTTGCATCTGTATGACATAGATCTATGTTGTATGTCTAGTTGCTATGTCCAAGTTTGAGTCCTCTATCACATGGATCTACGTTTTATTCTAGTAACCATGCTTGTTTATTCCACTCATGGATCTGCCTTGTATTGGTCTGCAGCTATGAGTTTGGTTACTTGTGTCTATGAGTCAACATCCTGATGTACTACAGATGCCTACTTGACTGCATACTCTGATCAAGCAAACATTTTCATCTCCTGGTGACGACTTGTTCTCAAAGCTCTCGTTTATTGTATCACTCTAAGACTCATGCTTTGGGGGGCATCCTGTTATACCAAAATCCTGTCACCATCATGTGATAAGACATTTGACGTACCTACTTTCCCTAAATCCCAGCTTCTGGAGTGGAAACTAAATGGTTTTTCATCAATCTGTATACGAATTCCTAGCACCATGCATGCCCCTTTATCTAGGAGCGGTAACCCTACTCGCACCGCCTTTCATCGGTTGTCCACAAGCGGTGCCACCGCCCATTGCCCTTGGTCTATAGGCGGTTATTACCAGAACCACTCTGTCATAGAAGGAGAAGTGCGGTACTCTGGGTAAAGAGGGAAAAAGAGAATTTTCTCGAGGCTTCTAGATGATAAGCCTCATGTACTGCCTTATCCCTACTATTGTAGGTTGGTTGAGCTCGAGATCCCTCATCCTAGGATCTTAGAGGCCACCTCACCCACTAATTTCTCAACCATCTCTATCCATTAAATCCCTATAAATATGAGCTCATAGCCATGGTTGAGAGAATAAAATTGAAGGTATTGCTATGCTGTTGGATTGATTCTTGGCCCAAGATCATTTGGAGAGAGCATAGAGAGCTAGATTCAGAGCTTTTGGGGATGAAGAGCTTGTTTCATGGAGATGCATGTCAACACTAAGGCTTGGTTGTAAACTTCTTCATATTTCTAATGCAAGTTGATTTCTATCCCACATATGATGTTGTTGTTGTGATTTTGCATATATATGTTGCTAGATTCCTTAGTCACTAGCATAGACTAGTAGATCATATTTTGGTTGCTTTGATTCATTTCATGTTGATCTTTTTTGCAGGTACACAGGTGAACTGTCAAAGCCTTGTATTCCAGATATCTACAGCATCTAGGGAGAGTCTTCAACCTCTATCCTCTATTTGTTCTAGATCTGAACCATTCATACCAGTGGAACACCTTGCTATCTGTAGGAGGTGAAATATTCCAGCCAACAGACACTGAATCTTGTGATAATCTTATCTTCTAAGAAATCCATGACTACGGTATCAGTTTCATTCTTGGTGGGTATCACCTCTACCCACTTGGTGAAATAATAAGTGGCGATAAGAATACAAGAATAACCATTGCTCGAGTTATCCTTGAATTTATTGATGAAATAAATCCCCCACTGCTAGAAATGGGCTTGGACTATTATTTGATTTAAAGGCAAGGCTTGAGTGAGAAACTCAAAAATTATCAGTCGTTTATTCAAAAACCAATAATAACCAAGGGAAAAAACACCCTGGGGTGATTGGATTGACAAATAAAGTCTAAGAGATCAAGTCTTTTACAGACACTATCATGCTAGAACATCTTATTACAATTCCCCCATGGGGTATGAACATGTGATATAGTACAACAAGCACTTCCCAGAAGCACTTCCGAAGGTCTTCTAAAGTCCGAACAAATCATCTTTGTCTAGTTCACTAGGATCACTTGATAAAAAACCACTAAGTACAACTTAGGTGGTAACACAACCTTGGGAAGAGTTGCACCATAGATCATATTTCCTTTCTAAGCTTGATCGTTTAGAGTGCGATGAATTTAGGGAGATTCATAGCGATAAAATTGGTAGCCCTATGGTCCGATTAAGCTCTCTTGGTCAGATGGGTGAAGAGAGCATGGATAACCTATTACCAACGATTCCTATTAATATTTCTCATGATCCTGGTAAGAATGAGAACGTCTACATTGGGGTGGGTTGTTCCCCCGATGAGATTAAAGAGTATACAAAGCTATTTAAGGAGTTTCGTGATATTTTTGCTTAGTCTTACAAAGAAATGCTAGGTATATACCCTCGTATTGTCGAACACAAAATCAAAACCTATCTTGATGCAAAATTGGTTCGACAACGTTTGCATGCCATGAATCCTAGAAAAGCACTCACCATTAAAGCTGAGATAGAGAAACTTCTAAAATCCAGTTTTATCTATCCCGTTCCCTTGAGGGAGTGGGTTTCAAATCCCGTTCTAGTGTATAAGAAGTAGGGAGTGATCCGAATATGCAATGTTTTTTGTGATTTAAATCGAGCATGTCCTAAAGATAATTTCCCTACACCATTTATTGACCAAATTTTGGATGAGTGTGCGAGAAATGAGGTATTTTCTTTTATGGATGCATTTTCTGGATATAATCAGATACAAATTAAGCCTGAGGATCAACACAAGAAAGCGTTTATTTTTCCTTGGGGAACTTTTACATATCAGAAGATACCCTTCGACCTTAAAAACATCAGAGCTATGTTTCAGCGGGCCATGACTTTAATATTTCATGATATTAAAATGATTATTTAAGTATGTTTGGATGATCTCGTTGCTCACTCTCATTTGAGATTGCATCATCCTTACCATTTCCGATTAGTGTTTGAAATATGTCGTCATTATCAAGTTCATTTAAACCCTCATAAGTGCATATTTTGTGTGATATTTGGTCGTTTACTAGGATTCATCATATCCAAGGAGGGTATTAGAGTCGATCCCTTGAAGGTTGAGGCAATACTTCAATTGTCTCCCCCACATAACATTTGACACCTTCAATTTTTACAAGGTATGACCAACTTTTTGTAAAGTTTCGTGGTCAATTTCACCAACTTGACTAAAGGCTTCATGCGTCTGTTGAAGAAGGACACTCCTTGTAGTGGGGCTTTCACCTTGGCTATAGGTAGGAATAGCTCCCTTTCGTCTATAGGATGGAAGGGTAGGGTTCTTGTTGGTTGAAATAGAACCTACAAAACAATGTTAGGGCCAAGCTATGAAACCCTGCCTTAAATGGTTAGGAAACAAACTATGGCTACAAGAAATCAAAGGGAAAACCTGCAACCAACCATTAGAGAACAAACCTGCAAATAAAAAAATCAAGTAAACTAAAACAATAATAAAAAACTAATGGTTATACCTTCTGTTTGGATGGAAATGGGCCACCATTCCCTAGCTTGGGGAAGCACCTCTCTCTATGGGATAGAAGCTTGGCTTGTGGAGCAATGGAGAAAAGGGAGGGTGAATGGCTTAAGAGGGAAAGGGTCTCAAGGCACTCACATGGGTAGCATAACAATAGGGAGATAAGGAGTGTTTTGAGAGTGACCCCCACCCCTGTATTTATATCTTTTTCTTAGAGATTTAGGGTTTTAATCCCTTGGTTAGGGCTTTAGTCCCTTTTTTGGGTTTTAATCCCCTTTTGCCCAATTCTTAGCTCTTTTGGGGGTTATAAGATCCTTTGAGGGGTTTTAGCCCCTTTTTGGAGGTTTTAGCCCCTATGAGAGCTATTTGGCTCTTTTTAGGGGGTTTAAGTCCTTTTTCATAATTTTGAGCCTTTCTGAGGGTGTGGGGGTCAAATGAGGGTCGTGCATGGATGTCTTTAGGTGGTGTAGGTCATGTAGAGCTCATTGGGGGATTTTTTGGGTTAACAGATTGCCCCCTGATGTGTGAGGGTAGGATCTCATCGTATGGCCGATGGAAATCATAGGATTTTCTTCGGAGAGGTGGTGTTTCCTAGGCTGGGGCATGGTGGCTTTTGGTTTTTGTATTAATATGGTTCCCATCAATGGGTGAGATACAAATAATAAGTGACATGTATATGGAGGAGTGGGAATCCCCATGATCATAACAATGTCAAAATAATAATGTGATCTAAGCTCTATAATTCAAGAGTTGATCATGTACAACTGATGATACATAGTAGTTTCCTCAATAAGAGGCTGAATACAATATTGATCTGAAGAACTGCTACATTGGACCCATGGCATTATCATAGAATGCTATATCTTCATGACTGATGGTATACTGTGTAATGTCCCAAGTATGGTGTACATACCTGAACACTCTTCAATTCTATAAATTATATTAAAATTTCTGAACTTGAATTAATTTACACAATGGCTTCTCAGACTGGGCAAATAAGGGGTTTCTTTTGGGTAATTTGTAGGAAAAAGGAGTGAGCAGTGGACATAAAACAAATATATTTCATACATGTAATTTCCTCTCCCCTAACACATTTATATCTAGTTCCATTTAGGATTTATACTCCACACTGTGGAAACCTACTACCACGCTTCTGGGCGGCGAAACCGTGAAACTGAGAGTAGTTCGATCTGTTTCAACCAGGGGATTATGGAAGATTGGAGAGGTTTTTTATAGCATTAATATAACATAAAAAAAATATTTATATATTTTACTGATGTTCTGTAAGGTTCTAATAAGTTTTGGGTGAATTTGGGGATTTTTGGTAGTTTTGGTCAAGAGAAACCCTGCGCAGAGGAGGATCCCAAAAGGTTGTATAACCCCAACAAAAAAAGGTTCTATATATGGATATGGGAATATAGGCCTGTTACTGACCCATGGGAACTGACAAAGATTATTTTTAGTTTACAAACTTGTTTTACATCAGTTTTGGTAAAACTAGTTATTAAAATCTAGTAATCTAGCTAGGGTCTTTAAAAAGCAATTAAATCAACTCAAATTCATTTCTGTAAAATATGATATTTTTAGAAGAGATAAATATAATCTCTCTGGAAATTAATTCTCCTTTCAATCACTTCCCCGGCATATAATATTTATTACATCACTCAAATTTACTAAATTCCCCCATACATTGATAAAATAGGCCCATTTGATGAAACTAAGACAATATTATTTAGGGGAAAAGATATATCAACCTGATAAATGTAATGTTAAAAAACATATGACACTATAGAACATAAATTACATTATTGACTGACCATTACAAATATTCTTCCAAAATTAAGGGGCCGAAGGCCCGTATCATGGCCAATAAGGGACTGTGAGCATAGGTGAAGCATGGGCTTCACTAGAGCTCGAAATGAAATTTATGGAGGCTGAAAATGGCTCTTATTATCCTCCAATGTCTGCAATATAGTTCTCCATAACTGTAATGGAATATAAGGGGATGGAAGGACAAGGAAATGGAACTTTGGGGCTCATCTCCCAGTAGTCTGAGGCACAACACTCAGAATTAATGCTCACATAAGCATTCAGCAATAAAATCATCAACCAAAATGAATCAATGGGTTTGAATTTATCTTCTATATACTTATGGATGACCTACTTAGTAAGTTGGGTCCAATGGTGACCTGTGAAAGCAAGTCAATCCCATGGTGACCTAGCCCTAGCCACAAAAGCTCCCCCTTTTGGAAATTAGGCAATTAGGACCATGTTGAATTATTTCCAAGTCTCAGTCATCCTTCACAATTAGAAACTGCACCCTCTCTTATTCAAAAGCTTCCTCTTTTGAGTTATGACAGATTTCTGCTTTTCCTTGGTCATAAGGAAACTCTTTCTTTCCTTAAAAAAACTTTCATGCTTTTCTCTTAGAACTTTTTTGAGTTCCATAAGAGGAAACTGCACCCTCCCCTTTGAAATACTTTCCTGCTTTTACCTCTATCTGCTTTTTCTTCTTTTAGGAAACCTCCCTTTATTCACCTGCTTGCTTTTGTCATGGAATTTCTTATTTTTACCAAGGAAACTTGACTAGCTTTCCCCAATGTGCCCTCCTAACATGGAATCCTTAATTCCACATCATTATTGTGCATAATAAATAAAATTTCTGAAATAAAATTAAATACATGCCTTAGAACAATTATTAGTAAAAAATTATCCTAGGAGGAATAATTAATAACAACTTGAGCCCCTAGGAACTTAGCATGGTCAACACTTTTAAAGGGAAATTTGAGGGTACATGACAGTCCTCCCCTCCCAAATCTACTTGTCCTCAAGAAGAAGCACCACAGTGTGTTGCAAATTTTTCCACCATGTTTTTTTTGCACCACCCTGATCATAGCCATTTTTCTGATGCCACTTCCATTAGCAAAAGTTCCAAACCAGTTAAAGTAACTGAGTAGAATTCCCAGATCCCACTGCCTCCTTTGAAAGGACCCAAATTTTTCTGTGACCTTTTGAACTCTCTCAATCCTAAGAATGCCTAGATCCCATGGTTTTATCTACCTCCTTCCACCCATCAATAAAAACAACAAAATTTTATCATTGTAGAGGAGGAATATGAGGTTATGAAAATCATACGACCATACTGGGAGCTCATCTCTCCCCATGCCAAACTAAACATTTTTTAAACTCTCCCACCAAACAGGGAACTCCTTAATGTGGGACAAAATCATCTTGAGCCTCTCTAACATATGAAAATCCATGTGCAAGCTAGCACTGGAACTCACATAACTATTGTTATGAATACACAGGAGGTTATCCCATGCCCCTTCATGTATACTAAAAGCATCATATAGCAGCCATACATGATCATTCCATTTTTCATACAATTTCTTTGATGTATCCAATGTCTCTCCATTGATGAAAGCAAGATTTTTACCCTTCAGTGCACACATCTCAATCATGTGTCTAGCCACCCAATCAATGGACGGACAAAATTTCATGCTAAATGTTTCAGGTGGGAATAATTCAGGTACTACTAATGCACTTGTCAACCACATGGTTTGACCATCAATACCTCAACTGGAAGAGTGAAAGTATCATGCTCCTCTTGTGGCATCAACAGCAAAAATCCTTTCACCCAATTTTCATCCCCACATGATGTGGCTGAAATAGAAGTATCGGGTGAAGAATTGTGAGACAAATCCCTACAATGCTCATAAATCAAGATAATGGATCCACAAATTCCTCCATTAGTTTTCTGAGTGACAGTGTGATCATGTGCCTCCTCCAAAATTGTACAACATTTTCCTAGAGGCAACTCATAATCTATTAGGAACCATGCAAGTGCTTGATCTTCATATTGCTTGACCTAAAACTCCTCAAGCACATGAAATCAGAATGCACCACATGTGCATGTGTATGGGAGGTATATAATAGTTTCAAAATAAGTCTTTGTTGATGTTCACATGTTAATAAAATGTTAGTCACAACAAAAAAAATATTGCAGAAATAAAAAAAAAAATCCTCCCAAGGTCTTCATTCCAAATATGTCTCTATGGAACTCAACAGGTGCTCCCCTCTTCCTCCAATGTCTCAACTCTCTGCCATTGATCCAAGGGTGCCGAAATCCATCAATTGACCCACACATTGAAAGTATCTGTAGATATGATGCCTTCTTGTCAAAATTGGCTGCACACACATGCCTTTTCTGCTGCATGTAAATCAAAGAATAATCAACAATATTAAAAACAATTTTCTTGCAAAAAGACATAAAAATTTTACCTACCATATTTTCCTCTTTAGTGATTCCTCTATGCAACCATCCAATGGATGAATTAGAGATATTTCTTGCTGATTTATCTGATCTATAATCATCCATCTATTCTGCAATAGGATCTATTTCCCATGGGTACAAATCATGATCCCCATGTTGTGCATGTGACACAAACCAGAAACATTTCTTCACCCATTGTTCATTCCCCATTGATGTTTCTGAATCTAGGACATGTGGGAAATAACTATGAACCTTATTTGCATGTTTACAACCTTCAGTAATCTGATCTATGGCTGCAACTTTTTCATTATTGGCTGGACTAAATTGGATGGTCTCATCCCACTCTTCCATGGGAGAGTGACTGTCTTCAAGGAACAACTCAAGTTTCCTTGGAAAGAAATCAAGTGCTTGGTTCTCATAAAACTATTCTGCGCACTCTTTAAGCACATACCAAATAGAATTCTCCTCATGGTCCACCCACTCATGAGGTTCCTTCATGGTTTTTTTCATGCCATTTACCCAAAAGGGATTACTCTCAGGAAAGATTGAGGATTTAGTCAATTCTTTCCACTCTTCTTGGAATTGTTCTATCTTCATTTGTGATTCTAAGAGGGCACTTTGATTGTATCTCAAAGAATATTGGGTGGCCAACAAATCACCTTTGATCCTGTATTTCTCTTCTTTATATATACAAATACTTTCTTTATCATGCAGTGATGCTTCCCGCAATAATTCAACAAGCTCAAATAGTCATTTTTATCTTAAAGCAATTGTGAGAAATTACCTTTGATTGTGGACATTTCTTTCTGGATATTCTCCATGGCTTCAAAGGATGATTGGTATTCTATTAAAGTGGCTTCGTAACACATCCTTGACACTGAAGCATGAGTGTCATGGAGAATTTTCAGGGCCTCTTGGATCTTCTGTTGATCCATCTTCAATGACCCTGCAAGAAGATGAGGTTCTTGTAGATGTTCCTCCTCTCCATTTTCCATCACCGGATCAATTTTATGAAATGCACTCGAGGTTTTGAAATCTGATCCATATGTTGCTTCTGCAATGTATTCATATTTTAAGTCCTCAACAACATAATTTGGGATGCAACTTAAGTGCTCATTCATCCTTGGTGCACTAGAAATATATTCCCTCAAAGTGTCATCCTTCATATTGCATTCATTTTTGACACCCGAATTCTGAACCTCATCACTAGGGGGCTCAACCATTCTGAACTCTTCACTGGAAGTCGATGTCATATCAGACTTACACAATGACACATAAAAATAAGAATTTAATAACTCACTATTTGTAATGTTCTCCTCCTTATGTGGTGGAATTATGATGGCTTGTTCACCCATCCATTTCTCTGCTTCACACCCTATTGAGATGTCCTCAATTTGTGCTTCCTTGTGAGGCTCAAGGGGTGACTGTAAATCTGAATCATGTTTATCTTTTGGATCAGATCCAAAATATGTGTCACCATCATCAATATGCCCCATCTCTTCTACACTAATCTTGAAATAAGCCACAAAGAAATTTGGATTCATCTTACCTTCCACGTTACCAACAACTAGATGTTGGACTATTGGATATTTAGTTGTCCATGGATGTTCTTCCTCTCATTCTGGTGGAGGATTTGGTGATTCATCATCCTCATGGATGCTGCAAATATGCTGATCTCTCTTTCGGGAATACCCAAATAATTTATCAAAGAAACCATGTGCATAGGACTCTAATGAATATTCACTTTTGGTTGTCTTTTCTTCCCCTTTACTTTGAGAAGTGGAACAACTTAGTTCCTTTATTGATGGACTCTTTGTATTCAGAGAACCTACATGTATTAATTATTTTGAAAACATATACTCTCCAACTTTATTTCCTTCATGCTGAGATACACTACTACTCTCTTCTCCATGTTTGCTTTCCAACTACTTGGCAATGAATTCTCTAGTCTCTTGAACTTACTAGATGATGCTTTGAGATACATATTTCATCCCTTTCAATGTTCTTTGCATCAAAATTCTTAAATATTATCTATAATCCAATTTTGAATTCTCTCCTTCCTCATACAACTCAAAGGATAAATCTTCCATGACTGGGAAAATTCCATGTACACAATGAATTCTCAGACATGGAATTTACTCTTTATTAAAACATTTATATCTGGTGCCACTTAAGGTTTAGATTCTGCACTATGGAAACCTACTACCACGCTTTCGGGCGGCCAAACCATGAAACTAAGGAGAGTAGTTCGGTCTGTTTCAACCAGGGGATTCTGGAAACTTGCAGAGCTTTATTCCAACATTTATATAACATAAATAAAGTATTTATATATTTTACTGATGTTCTGGAAATTTCCAAGAAGTTTTGGGTGAATTTGGGGATTTTTGGCAGTTTTAGTCAAGAGAAACCCTACGCAGAGGAGGATCCAAAAAAGTTGTATAACCCAAAAAAAAATAGTTTTGGATATGGATATGGGAATATATGCCTATTAATAACCCACAAGAACTTAAATATATTATTTTTAGTTTATCGAGCTTGTTTGACATCAGTTTTGGTAAAACTAGTTATTAAAAGCTAGTAATCTAGCTAGGGTTTTAAAAAAACAATTAAATCAACTCAAGTTCATTACTGTAAAATATGAGATTTTTAACAGAGATTATTATAATCTCTCTGAACATTAATACTCCCTTAAATCACTTCCCCAGCATATAATATTTATTACATCACTCAAATTTACTCAATTCCCCCATACATTGATAAAATAGGCCCATTTGATGAAACTGAGACAATATTATTTAGGGGAAAAGATATATTGACTTGATAAATGTAATGTTTATAAATGTATGACACTAAATAATATAAATTAAATTATTGACTGACCATTACAAATATTCTTCCAAAATTAAGCGGCAGGAGGCCCGTATCAAGACCAGCAAGGGACTGTAAGCATAGGTGATGCATGGGCTTCACTAGAGCTTGAACTAAAATTGATGGAGGCTGAAAATGGCTCTGATTATCCTCCAATGTCTGAAATATAGCGCTCCATACCTGAAATGGAAGAGAACAGGATGGAAGGACAGGGAAATGGAAGGCTGGGACTCATCTCCCAGTAGTCTGAGGCACCACACTAAGAAGCAGTGCTCACATAAGAATTCAGCAATAAAATCATCAATCAAACTGAAGCAATGGGTTCAAATTTATCTTTTATAGGCTTATGGATGACCTTCTTAGTAAGTTGGGTCCAATGGTGACCTGTGAGAGCAAGTCAACCCCATCGGTGACCTAACCCTAGCCACAAAAGCACCCCCTTTGGGAAATTAGGCAAGTACGACCATGTGGAATTGTTTCCAAGTACAAATCATCCTTCACAATTAGAAACTACACCATCCCTAAGTCAAAAGCTGCCTCTTTTGAGTTACGACAGCTTTCTGCTTTTCCTGGGTCATAAGGAGACTCTTTCTTTCCTTAAAAAAACTTTCCTTCTTTTCTCTTACAGCTTTTCTGAGTTCCATAAGAGGAAACTGCACCCTCCCCTTTGAAATACTTTCCTACTTTTACCTTTTTCTACTTTTTCTACTTTTAGGAAACTTCCCTTTATTCTCCTTCTTTCTTTTCTCATGGAATTTCTTATTTTTACCAAGGAAACTTGACTAGCTTTCCCTAATGTGCCCTCCTAACATGGAAGCCTTAATTCCACATCATTATTGTGCATAACAGATAAAATTGCTGAAATAAAATTAAATACATGACTTAGAACAATTATTAGTAAAAATTTATCCTTGGATGAATAATTAATAACAACTTGAGCCCCTAGGATCTTAGCATGGTCAACACTTTTAATGGTCAATTTGAGGGGACATGACAGTCCTCCCCTCCCAAATTTACTTGTCCTCAAGCAGAAGAACCATAGAGTGTTGCAAATTTTTCCACCATGTTTTTGCTGCACCACTCTGATCATAGCCATTTTTCTGATGCCACTTCCTTTAGCAAAATTTCCAACCTTGTTAAAGTAACTCGGTAGAATTCTTGGATCCCACTGCCTCCTCTGAAAGGACCCCAATTTTTCTGCCACCTTTTTAACTTTCTCATTCCTAAGAATTCCTAGATACCATGCTTTTATCTTCCTCCTTCCACCCCTCAATAAACACAACAAAATTTTATCATTGTAGAGGAGGAAAATGAGGTTATGAAAATCATACCACCATACTAGGAGCTCATATCTCCCCACGCCAAACTGAATATTTTTTAAACTCTCCCACCCAACATGGAATTCCTTAATGTGGGACCAAATCATCTTGAGCCTCTCTAAAATATGAAAATCCATGTGCAAGCTAGCAATGGAACTCACGTCACTATTGTTATGAATACACAGGAGGTTATCCCATGCCCCTCCATGTATACATAAAGCATCATATAGCAGCCATACATTCTCATTTTGTTTCTCATACAATTTCTATGATGTGTGCAATGTCTTTCCATTGATGCAGGCAAGAGTTTTACTCTCCAGTGCACACATATCAATCATGTGTCTAGCCACCCAATCAATACACGAACAAAATTCCATGCTAAATGTTTCAGGTGGGAATAATTCAGATACTACTAATTCACTTGTCAAACTACATGGTTTGACCATCAATACCTCAACTAGAAGAGTGAAATTATCATGCTCCTCTTGTGCCATCAACAAAAAAAATCCTTTCACCCAATTTTCATCCCCACATGATGTGTCTGAAATAGAAGTGTGGGGTGAAGAATTGTGAGCCAAATCCCTACAATGCTCATCAATCAAGATAATGGATCCACAAATTCCTCCATTAGTTTTTTGAATGACAGTGTGATCACATTCCTCCTCCAAAATTGTACAACATTTTCCTAGAGGCAACTCATAATATCTTAGGAACCATGCAAGTGCTTGATCTTCATATTTCTTGACCTCAAACTCGTCAAGCACATGCAAATCGGAATGCACCTCATGTGCATGTGTATAGGAGGTATATAATAGCTGCAAAATAATTCGTTGTTTCTCTTCACATGTCAAGACAATGTCAGTCACAACAAAAAATTAATTGCAGAAATAAAAAAAATTCCTCCCAAGGTCTTCATTCCAAATATGTCTCTATGGAACTAAACAGGTGCTCCCCTCTTCATCCAATGGCTCAACTCTCTGCCATTGATCCAAGGGTGCAAAAATACATCAATTGACCCACACATTGAAATTATGTGTATATATGATGCCTTATTGTCAAAAGTGGCTGCACACACATGCCTTTTCTGCTGCTTGTAAATCATAGAATAATCAGCAATATTAAAAAAAAAATTCTTGCAACAAGACATAAAACTTTTACCTTCCATATTTTCCTCTTCAGTGATTCCTCTATCCAACCATCCAGTGGATAAATAAGATATATTTCTTGCTGATTTGTATGATCTATAATCATCCATCTCTTCTACAATAGGATCTATCTCCCATGGGGACAAATCATGATCCCCCTATTGTGCATGCAACACAAACCAGAAAAATTTCTTCACCCACTGTTCATTCCCCATTGGTGTTTCTGAATCTAGGACATGTAGGAAATAACTTTGAACCTTGTTTTTATATTTGCAACCTTTAGTAATCAGATTTATGGGTGCAAATTTTTCATTATTGGATGGCCTAAATTGGGTGCTCTCATCCCACTCTTCCATGGGAGAGTGACTGTCTTCAAGGAAAAACTCAAGTTTCCTTGGAAAGAAATCCAGTGCTTGGTTCTCATAAAACTCTTCTGCACACTCTTTAAGCACATACCGAATAGAATGCTCCTCATGGTCCACCCACTCATGAGGTTCCTCCATGTATTTTTTCATTCCATTTACCCAAAAGGGATGACTCTTAGGAAAGATTGAGGATTCAGTCAATTCTTTCCACTCTTGTTGGAATTGTTCTATCTTCATTTGTGTTTCTAAGAGGGAACTTTGAGTGTATCTCAAAGAATCTTGGTGGAAAACAAATCACCTTTGAGCTTGTATTTCTCTTCTTTATATATGCAAATACTTTCTTCATCATGCAGGGATGCTTCCCACAATAACTCAACAAGCTTAAACATGTCATTTTTATTTGAAAGCAATTGTGAGAAATTACCTTTGATTGTGGACATTGCTTTCTGGATATTCTCCATGACTTCAAAGGACGATTGGTATTCCATTAAAGAGGCTTCCCAACACATATTTGACACTGAAGCATGAGTGTCATGGAGAATTTTCAAGGCCTCTTGGATCCCATGTTCATCCATCTTCAATGACCCTACAAGAAGATGAGGTTCTTGTAGATGTTCCTCCTATTCATTTTCCATCACCGGATCAATTTTATGCAATGCACTCGAGGTTTTGAAATCTGATCCATATGTTGTTTCTGCAATATATTCATATTTTAAGTCCTCAAAAACATAATTTGGACTGCAACTTAAGTGCTCATTTATCCTTGGTGCACTAGAAAGATATTCTCTCAAATTTTCATCCTTCATACTGCATTCATTTTTGACACCAGAGTTCTGAACGTCGTCACTAGGGGGCTCAACCATTCTGAACTCTTCACTGGAAGTGGATGCCATATCAGACTTACAAAATGACACATAAAAATAAGAATTTACTAACTCACCATGTGTGATGTTCTCCTCCCTATGTGGTGGAGTTATGATGGCTTGTTCACCCACCCATTTCTCTGCTTCACACCTTACTGATATCTGCTCAATTTGTGCTTCCTTGTGAGGCTCAAGGGGTTACTGTAAATCTGAATCATGTTTTTCTTTTGGATCAAATCCAAAATATGTCTCACCATCAGCAATCTACCCCATCTCTTGTGCACTTATCTTGAAATCAGCCACAAAGAAATTTGGATTCATATCACCTTCCATGTTACCAACAACTAGATGTTGGACTATTGGATCTTTAGTTGTGCATGGATCTTCTTCATCTCCTTCTGATGGAGGATTTGGTGATTCATAATCCTCATGGATGCTACAAATATTCTGATCTCTCTTTTGGGAAAACCCAAATAATTTATCAAAGAAACCATGTCCATAGGGATCTAATGAATCTTCACTTTTGGTCATCTTTTCTTCCCCTTTACTTTGTATTCAGAGAACCTACATGTATTAATGTTTTTGAAAAAATAGACTCTCCAAATTTATTTCCTTCATGCTGAGATACACTACTACTCCCTTCTCCATGTTTGCTTGCCAACTGCTTGGTAAGGAATTCTCTGGTCTCTTGATCTGACTAGATGATGCTTTGAGATACATATTTCAGCCCTTTCAATTCTATTCGCATCAAATTTATTAAATATTTTCTATCATCCAATTTTGAACGCTCTCCTTCCTCATACAACTCAAAGTATAAATCTTCCATGACTGGAACTAATTCCACAACTGCAACTTCAAGATATTGCTAAGATACTTTTCCACTAAGAGTTACTTTCCACACGCTGAGCCAAGGAAAGTGCTCTGATACCACTGTAGTGTCCCATGTCTAGTGTACAGACCTGAACACTCTTCAATTCTGTAAATTATATTAAAATTTCTGAACTTGAATTAACTTACACAATGACTTCTCAGACTAGGAAAATAAGGGGTTTCTTCTAGGAAATATGTAGGAAAAAGGAGTGAGCAGTGGATAGAAAACAAAGAGATGTCAAACATGAAATTTCCTCTCCCCTAATACATTTTTATTTGGTGCCACTTAGGGTTCAGAGTCCGCACTGCGGAAACCTACTACCATGCTTCTAGACGACCAAACTGTGAAACTACGGAGAGTAGTTTGGTTTATTTCAACCAGGGGCTTCTGGAAACTTGCAGAGGTTTCTTCCAGAATTAATATAACATAAATAAAGTATTTATATAGTTTACTAATTTTCTATAAAGTTCTAAGAAGTTTTGGGTGAATTTGGGGATTTTTGGCAAATTTTCTCAAGAGAAACCCTGCGAAGAGGAGGATCCAAAAAGGTCTTATAAACCCCCCCCAAAAAGGTTTTGGATATGGATATGGGAAGGTAGGCATGTTACTGACCCACAAGAATTGACAACTATTATTTTGATTTTACCGAACTTGTTTTACATCAGTTTTGGTGAAACTAGTTATTAGCAGCTAGTAATCTAGCTAGGGTCTTAAAAAAGAAATTAAATCAAATCAAATTCATTTCTTTAAAATATGATATTTGTAACAGAGATAAACATAATCTCTCTGAACATGAATACTCCCTTCAATCACTTCGCCAGCATATAATATTTATTACATCACTCAAATTTACTCAATTGCCCCATACATTGATAAAATAGGCCCATTTGATCAAATTGAGACAATATTATTTAGGGGAAAAGATATCTCGACCTGATAAATGTAATTTTCAGAAACTTATGACACTACATAACAGAAATTACATTATTTACTGACCATTACAAATATGCTTCTAAAATTAAGGGGCAGGAGGCATGTATCATGGCCAGCAATGGACTGTGAGCATAGGTGAAGCATGGACTTCACTAGAGCTCTAACTGAGCTTGATGGAGGATGAAAATGTCTTTGATTATCCTCCAATGTCTGCAATATAGAGCTCCATACCTGTATGGAAGAGAAGGGGATGGTATTAATTCTTTCACATGATCTAAGAACCAGGAATCAAAATCATCAAAGAATAATTAACAAATACTCATGAATTGGAAATAATCGAAACCAGAATTGGTTTCCTCTCTGTATATTTAATAAACAATAAACGGTTATAATACCAATTCTGAGAAATGGCTTAACTCCATGAATAATTTGAATACCTAAGGAGACAATTCAAATTTAGTGAGTGAGTCTAGCTTAACTAACTCTCAACCATTCAATCTCACTCAGTTAACCACTTGACCAAAACCCTAATTGACTCACCAAACCCTAACTGAAGTCGGAGTGCAATAAATGACTGAATCTCAACTGAAGGAGATCAAACACATGTCATAGCAATCCAACCATCAAGTGCTAGTGCTCCATGACTTCAATGAACCCCGATGAGGTTAACTAAAGCTGAATTGACCATCAGAAGTTGGTGGAGGCACCTTGTTGACTATAGTTCATTAAATAATAATAAATAATCATTAAATAATCATTAAATAATATATTTAATGAATGGAGGTGCCTTAACTGACTGTAACTGACTGGTTGAACTGATTGTAACCACCAGTTACCAATTAGGTGCATTAATGTCACACAAATCACCCCCGGAGTGCTCCAGTTAGCCTCCTTGACTGTAGGAAGGCATGGGTGTGACTGGATGATGGAAATTAATGCTCCACTGATGTCAATTAAACTTAGGATAGTGGTTTAACTAGGCCAATTTGACTGAAAGAGTGTGTATGATGGTAGATGTTTCCAACACCCCCCCTTAAGCTATACTGAGGAAGAGTTAGAAAACATAAATGCATAAAATTCTAGGGCCCTGGCAACAAAGGCCATAGGTCACCCTGTACAATAAAGTAACTGCTTAATATAACCAAGGAAACGGGGAAAACCTCATGGGAAAAATACCCCCTCTCAAACTAAGCAGTAAATCAAGAATTGGTTCTTCTATGCAGCAGCATCCTAAGACTATGCATGTGAACCTATGAATCCAAACTAAATGAATATGTCTGGAGTAATCTTCCACTTTGGAAGAATAACAATGCACTCAACTGAATCAGAAATATAAACAGTTGCACGGTGAAAACTGGACCCATGTAGAGCAACTGAAATCATCTGAAGAGAGAGAAAAGGTTCTTGAGGATTTGAACCATGTGTGGAAAACTCAAGAAAATGATATGTTGCATCCCTAAACAGCAAAACATGATTGGTAAAATCAGCCCCAAATCTTAGGAGCAAGTGTTCAAGCAGATGCAGAATGTCTTCCTCTTTACTTGTTCTGTGAGGAGATGAGCATGTGACCAAAGGTAGAGAATCCCTGGGACTCTGGAGAGCGAATGATTGAGCTCCATAATTGGATATAGATTCTGAAATAGCTAATTAATCACAAAATAAAATATCAGCAACCTCATAAGAGGAAACTAACACCAAATCCCCAGCAGCAAAATTGAAGAAGAACTACGGTACTTGATTTTTCACACCGGTATTGGTGAGAGCAGCTACAAGCATGACTGAAAGCTCTTGGATTTTAAAATATGAAACAACTAATATCATATCAGAATGTAAATCAGATCTAAATAAGTTCACAACAGATTCAAAACTATGAAATGAAATCAAATCCCCAATAGCAGTTTTGTAGGAGACTTGCGCTACTTGTTTCTTCACACCGTTGATGAGAACAGCTACAAGCAGTACTGAAGGTTTATGAACCTGAAATTTTGAACCAATAAATATTAGATAAGATCCAAATAAGATCATATTAGATCCAATAAGTTTCATATCATATACAAAATTATGGTCAACCGAGACGGTAGATGCACAGTTGTCTTTTTCTTCAAAATTCTGAATTTTGGTGCATGCAATCCTGCAGGATTCTACTGGAAGATCTAGATCATGGGGAGCAAATGTGTCACTCTTATAATATGATATTTCTTCCAAAATATCCAATTTTTTACATATTTGCACACCAGCAGCAACATTAGAGGGATAAAAATCAAATTTCTCTTCACTTTCGGAAGCAATTATTGGTAAATTTATCACAGAATTCAAAGGAAAATCACCGGTGAATGTTTGCATGGAAGTGCAGCAATATTTTTCTTCAATATCAGAGATTCGAATGTCTTCTTCTGTTTCAGCAATATGAGAATATGAGATATCAGAGATCTCATGAACTTTCGGAGCATCAGGAGGAGTCACTACATGGAGACTTTCTTCAATTCGAATTGAATGTTTAGAAGATTATGTTTCATCTTCATCTTGAACAACTTCATCAGAGAGAGTAGAGGCCGAGTGCTTTGAGTGAAGAACTCTTGCGGTGCTAGCTATTATCTCCAAAGTACTATTATGATCCTCATTGTGCTTGTCAAAGGTTTTGTCCAATATTGTCCAGACTTCCTTTGGGTATTCAACAGAACAAAGACTAAGGTAGTACAAGCTATCAAAAAGGGCCATACATATTGCTCCAATAGCTCTATCACTGTCATTTATCCAGTCATTCTCATTTTCATAAGACTCTTTTCCAAGTCCAATAGACACCTCATAGATACCTCGTCTCTTCAGAGATGCAATCATCTTCAACTTCCATTCCGAATAGCTTGTGAATGGGGTGAGAAGAGGGATTGATGAGTCCATTCGAAGTTGTACATGATAAAACCTGCAAATCAAAACAGAAGGGGCACCATAAGGTCAGACAGCCTAAACATTCTAGGCTTTCATCACACCCAGCATAGTCAATCAGGCAAGCTTGATCAACAATTTCTTTACTTGGGATATTGAGTGGTAAGCCTTGGCTTCTGGTGCAGTGCTGTATTTTTGAGCTATTGCTCAAATTTCATGGAGAAATTTGTCAAAAAGATTGTTCTTGAGAGATTGTTCTTCGTCCCGCCGCATGCTCTGATACCATATTAATTCTTTCACATGATCTAGGAACTAGGAATCAAAATCATCAAATAATAATTAACAAATACTCATGAATTGGAAATAATCGGAACCAGAATTGGTTTCCTCTCTGTATATTTAATAAACAATAAAGGGTTACAATACCAATGCTGAGCAATGGCTTAACTCCATGAAGAATTTGAATACCTAAGGAGACAATTCAAATTCAGTGAGTGAGTCTAGCTTAACTGACTCTCAACCATTCAATCTCACTCAGTTAACCACTTGACCAAAACCCTAATTGACTCACCAAACCCTAACTGAAGTTGGAGTGCAATAAATGACTTAATCTCAACTGAAGGAGATCAAACACATGTCATAGCAATCCAACCATGAAGTGCTAGTGCTCCATGACTCCAATGAACCCCGATGAGGTTAACTGAAGCTGAACTGACCATCAGAAGTTGGTGGAGGCGCCTTGTTGACTCCAGTTCATTAAATAATAATAAATAATCATTAAATAATATATTTAATGAATGGAGGCACCTTAATTGACTGTAACTGACTGGTTGAACTGATTGTAACCACCAGTTAGCAATTAGGTGCATTAATGTCACACAGATCACCCCCGGAGTGATCCAGTTAGCCTCCTTGACTGTAGGAGAAGGCTAAGTTAGCGTCCTTGACTGTAGGAAGGCATGGGTGTGACTGGATGATGGAAATTAATGCTCCACTGATGTCAATTAAACTTAGGATAGTGGTTTAACTAGGCCAATTTGACCGAAAGAGTGTGTATGATGGTAGATGTCTCCAACAGATGGAAGGAGAGGGAAATGGAAGGATATGGCTCATCTCGTAGTAGTCTGAGGCACAAAACTCAGAAGTAATGCTCACATAAGCATTCAACAATGAAATCATCAATCAAACTAAAGAAATGGGTTTGAATTTATCTTTTATAGACATATGGATGACCTTCTTAGTAATTTGGGTCCCATGATAATGAGGTTAATGAAACCAGGATATAGGGACCTCTGGCTCTATCCTCTGGAATATGTGTGTTGTCGTCGACAGAGGGAGACCTGCAACAGGCCAAGGCAATGGTGTTTCCTTGACCAAAAGTGCGAGGGAGATAACAGAAAGATGTGAGACAATCTGAGGACTGACCCACTGAATGGGGGGGGAGGTGGAACAAGGGCAGGGAATCATGAGGCACTCAAACTTCCTTTGTTCAGAGTATGATGGTAGGGCAGACCAGGTAGCAAATGAAATTGACTCATGGGAAGGGGATCATAACTGTAATAGCAGGAATGTAACTGTAGAAGGGAAATGCTTAGGGGAGGTAGACACTTTTGGTATTGATGTGATCCAAGGAAGACACATCATAGAGTACTCTGAAAAAAGGAAACCCAAAGTGGGAATGATGTCGAACTGTTATATGTGGGGTGGTGTCTAAAGACACTATTGTGGTATGATCTCGTGGATTTTTAGTGAGCCCAAGAAAGTGAATGCTTGATGGTGCTTTCATTTTTAGAGAGTCTGAAATCATGAAGAAGACTCCACTGGGGGCTCTTTTTCATTGGTAGTCTTCGGTGCCCAAGAAAGGATAAAAGTACAGATAGGAGAGCTCTCCCATCCTTTAGGGGATGAGAGACTTCTTTACTGTTGGTAGTCCAATCAGGTCGGAAAAGGTTTAACCTATACAGACTAGACGTCCATTAAAATACTTTTACGAGCATGAATGAAACCAAGTTTGCTCGATGATATTTTCTTGATGAGAAGGATGGAAAAGAGCTTAAAGACAATTCATGGTGAGCTTTTTTGTAGAGTTTGGCCCCTCTACCCGAGAAAGCATAAAAGGATGTAGAGGGGAATGGTCTTGGCTTGAATGTGCCAAGCTGGTCCTTTTTAGATGGTAGTATACATAGTTTGCAAAAGGAGATAAAAGAGATGATGTACATGCCATGTCCTATACTTTAACAAGTGGGGAAGGAAGCAACGACGCTGAGCAATCTTCTCATTCTTTTAGGAGTCAGAAAAGAGCTTAAAAGAAACTCCATTATGGTCAACCAATCAAGGGGGCACTGGTGGTGCCACCATTTTTGGACAATGGAAAGTGGTCCAAAGGTCATCAGTGTAGTATGGATGGAGTAGGTGGCTCTTAAACATACCAATACATGCATGGGATATATTGCAGTAGAGGCACGCTAGTCACTGCAGTAGTGGCACGCAAACTGAGGTGTCTCTTGGACAGAGGTCAAGAGATTCATGTGTGAGTTGTGGTGGATGGAATTGACTACATATGATGTGAGTTCAAGTCCAAAGGTAGTTATATGCCAAATGCATGCAAAATAAATGATCCATCCTCCGGGTGTTGTTCCATAGACCTGTGTAAGGTGCAGTGGCCAGATTAGACAGTTATATGTTGAAAAAAAAATGATGTGCCTTCCAGGGAGATGGTCTGGATTCCCGCATGAGTTGCAGTAGGTTGATGTGATGCAAATATAGGTCCTGAGACACTTATATCACAATTTGGTATGTAAGATGAGGTAACTCTCGGGAAGTGGCCCTAAAAATTACTTGTTGAACATGAGATGATGATCTCATTAGAAGATAGAGGATGGAAATTTGAGCCCAGAGGTGTGAGAGGTGTCTCGAACAGGCTCCGGGTGACTCTGAATTAGTAGCTAATGGTGTTTCCCCTGAATGGGGGTCTCTTATTTGTGATAAAAACATTGTAAAACAAAAAAGGAAAACCAAGCGACTCATTGGTGATGTTAAGCATAAAATTTCTTGAGGTAGATCGTGTTGCGGGGGTTCTTCGAGAGTTTTCCATCAGATTCAATAAGGGTGTATGCCCCTTTTTCGAGGCAACGATGGATGATGTATGGATCGTACCACATTGGATCGAACTTGCCCTTTCCCAACTTGTCATTGGGTTGGTCATAGACCAGAACCATATCGCCTTCGTTGAAGGTGTGAGGGTGAACATGGGATTCATAATGGGCCTTTCACTGTGTTTTTACTATTTCAATGGGTTGGAGTCAGCTTGGTGGTCTTCTATGGTTTGCTCAAGTTGGAGGAGTCATTCTTCCAAAGGAGAAGTATTCGGAAGGACTTCTACCACGAGGCGGAGTGATGGGATCTGGAACTCTATAGGAAGTACTGATTCAACGCCATGTACTAGGTGGAAAGGGGTGAAACCGGTTGTGGTTTTTGAGGATGTACAATAAGAACATAGGGCGGAAAACAACATGTGATGCTAGTTGGTTTTATGGTTTCCTACCATCCTTTGGAGCATTGTTTTGATGATATTTTTGGTTGCTTCAACTTGGCCATTTCCCCGGGGGTAGTAGGAAGATGAGTACTGGTGTTTGAATTTCAACATGGTTGAAAGTTCAGTCCAAACAGCATCTTCAAAGTGTTTACCATGGTCTGATATGAACTGTTTGGGGACACCAAATCATGAAATAATAAAGAAGAAACATTCCACCATTTCACTTTTACAATCAAATGTGGGAATGGCCTCGGCCCACTTAGTGAAGTAATATACCACCATAATGTTGTATTTATGACCATTGGCCAAGTTAGGGTTGACTGTCATGAATTCGATTTCCCATTTGCAGAAGGGACTCACTGTGACTACGTGGTGTAATGGTGTAGGGGGGGTTCTTTCCTTTGGTGAAAAGAGCTAATAGTTGCGATAGTGTTTGAATTCCTCTATGCAATTACCAAAGATGGAAGGCAATAAGTAGCTGCCACATAGAATCTTATGGGAGGTTGCTAGCCCTGAAAGGTGGCCGACGCAGGCTCCACTATGACAGTCATTAAGGGTTGTCTCAGCCTCGTCATGGGTGTGGAAACAATGTAGGGTGGTATCAATGCCTCAACGATATAGAACATCTCCAATCAAAAGGTGGCGAGTAGCTTGATGTCCAATGTGTCACATGTCCTCACTGTTTAAGTGCACTGTGAACTTCTGTGTTCATAAATATAGAAGGATGTCCCCATACCATGGTTCATCTGTGGATATGATGAATAGAAAATGATCAGGGAGGTCATCCTTGGGTGATGGTGACATGGATAATGGGGGAAGATCTTTCATGAGCACGACCAGTGCGAGTTCCTTTGTGCTTTTTAGGGAAATGAATTCGAAGTCAAATTCTTGGAGGATGACTACCCACTTGGCCATGTGACCTTGTAGAAGGTGACAACTTAAGAGGTACCACATTGGGTTGGAATCAACCACTACACGGGTATGGTTTGCAATGATGTAGTGGTGCAACTTCTGAGCCAAGAAGACGATGGCAAGAGCCAATTTCTCTTCGGGTGAATATCGTAGTGGGGGACCTGTCAGCCTCTATCGGATGTAATAAATCACATGCTCATGGTAAGCATCATATTCCTGGACCAAGACTCCATCAATGGAATTATCTGAGGACAACACATAGAGAATGAAGTCTCGGGGTGAAGTCTGGTGCTGAGAGTAATGGTGTAGAAGCCAGGGCTTTTTTTAGTACATCAAACGATTCCTGTGCTTGCTAATCCCAAACAAAGGGGATTTTTGTGCAGAGCGGACGAATGAATCCATGGGATTTTGTTGCATACTTTGGTACAAAGTAGTGAAGGAAGTTGGCCTTGCCTTGGAGGCTCTATAGTTGGTGCTGAGTTTTTGGTGAACGGAGATCAATGATAGCCTGAACTTTGAGGGGGTCAACCATTATCCCTTAGTGAGATACGATGAACCCAAGTAAACAGCCTGTTGGGACACAAGAAATGCACTTTAGTGGATTCAAACAAATTTTGTACTTGCGCCATCGCAAAAAGACTTGCCGCAAGTCGTCTATATGTTGTGCTCATTTTGGTGATCGAGCGGTAAGGTTGTCCAGGTAGACCAATATGATGTGGATTAGTTCATGGAAACAATATGTCATGGGATGCTGGAAGGTGACTACAATGTTCTTTAGACCAAATGGCATTACTTGATACATGAATCTGCCCCATGGGGTTGTGAATGTAGTCTTGTAATGATATTCTTTCCAGATCTGAATTTGGTTATATCCGAAAAAGACGTCCATGAATGAAAAGACCTCATGTCTGACACATGCATCGATAATCTGATCGATGAAGGGTGTTGGGAAGTTGTCTTTGGGACACTCCCAATTCAGATAGCGAAAGTCTGTGCAAACAGGGATGGTACCCTATTTTTTATTCATGGGAACAAGATTTGAAACCTAGGTGGTGTACGCAATGGGGTAAATGAAGCTGGCTGTGCACAGCTTCTTGATTTCAACTTTGACCATGGCAGCTTTGGAGGGATGGATTGGCCATTGCTTGGCATATGGGGGTCACATCGGGCCATGTGTCGATGTGGTGCTCCACAATGGATGGATCCAACTTGGGAATTTCAGTGTAGGACCAGGAAAAGATGTTGCGGAATATTGGAAGAGTACTTTGTAGGGAGTGACTTCTTCCGAGGAGCAAGATGCCGCCAACATGATTTCTTCAACAACCTCAGGATTGGCTGAGACGTTGATTTTGATGGTTTGTGAGATGTTGACCATGTTCACTTCTTCGAAGGAATCTAGTGCTGGGATGGGATTCTTAAACCAGTTGACTTTCCCATGAATGAAAACTTTGGTTTCGACGGAAAACCGGTTAGACTGCAACACAAGTTCTTTGGGGAGGAAGAACAAGTGATGGTGCATGTCATCCCATGGGTACTCCAAGGCGGTTAAGGCTTCAAGTATCTCCTCATCGTTGTGGAATCAATGAAGAGACAGGTCAGATGGATCACTGGTGATGGTGGAGACAAGGGTGTCTGTGGAACTGGACATCATGTCAATGGACATTGTGTCTGAACAAGGAGGTGGGGGTGGACTTATTCGATTAGAGTGATCTTAGATTGAAGGGCATGTTGTCAAAGCTTGGCCAGAGCCATTCAAAACTCAGACAAGTCCTAGAAATGGTGAGAATAGTGTCTATAAAATCCACAAAGGGTGCAAGCATGCTTTATTCTCAACGACTTGTTTCTCACTATTGGCCTGCTTGGGAGTTCAACCATGGGGAGTTTTTTCGTTGTATCCATGGCATCCAAATGCGCACAGATTATGGGAATCTTAGGGAATTTTTGAGTTGGATGGCCCTGTTCTTCACATGCAGCGCAAGGTAGGATCTGTTGAGGTTTAGTGGTAGCTTTCATGTTTTTTCCCCTGGCCCTTTTTGGGTGGGGCGGTGTGGGTGTGCATGTGGTGGTTGGTTTTTGTGGGCCGAGTGGAGGATTTAACCACAATGGGTTACACATGGGTTAAGACTACCTGGGGCATTAGGGGTTGGGCCAGTGGATTGAGGTACCACACGAGAATCCCCAATGTGAAATTGGGTAATTTTAAGCTAGCCATTACTCGCTTACTCATGACACCAAGTGGGGGAAATAGGAAGGGAATTGTGTTGACTAGGGAGGAGCCCAAATAACTCCCTAATAGTTGTATGTGGGGATGACGTTGTGGTTGCGGCTGCGCATAATGATGTGGCTACGAATGATGTTGCATATTATTTTGGGGCTGTGGTTGTGGTTGAAGTTTAGGTGATGTAGTGCTGGATCGGAGAGCATGCACAAATCTGTAGTATCGTTTGGTGTCAGCGATGGTGACACTAAGGGGAAAGAATCCATCATGGTGGTATCAGTAAACAACCCAGGGTGCACATTCAACAATGGGGAGGCTGGTATGTTTTCAACCATGGTGTTGGCCACAGGGATGACATTGGCGGGTGCGGTTAGCCCTTGTAAATCAATGTTGTTGATCATAGGGATAACATTGGCTGGTGCAATTAGCCCTTGCGGATCGTGATAAGTTAGTTGGTCAACCGTCACGATTTTCCCTTCATGAGGGAACATCATGAGATGGAAAATAGTTGATGCTATGGCTCTCATGTCATACATATAACTTCTTCTAAGGAGAATATTATAGTCCAACTGAGCATTGACAACCTCTATGTCAATCAATATTGTTTTCCCAGCTAATGTGATGGGAACGTGTGGGAGGATTCCTTGGGCTTTAGTGGGATGGACACCATAAGCCCACAGAGTAATAGAGGATGGTTGCAGAATTGGGGATCCAAGATTCTACTAGACTAAGGTTGAAATAACACACATGGATGCCCCCTCCTCCACAATGCACCGGTGCACGACCAAATTCCCAATGGACATCGGGATTTGGAAAGCAATGGTTGATGGCATCCATGGTTCTCCATTCTCTATGTCGAATGTGATAAACTTGGATTCAGAGGAGTCTATAGTACCGAGGGAATCTAGTAAGGCTTTCCGCTGTGTTGGGAAAGTTTTCAATACCTCAAGAGAAAACATAGCCATAGGTGTTTGGGCCAAGTTATCCATGATGTTGTAGGTTACAACAGCTCTAGCCGTGACATTGTTGGCAACCCATCATATGGGGTGGGAGGAGGAAAAGGGGGTAGATGAAGAGGTGTATTGGTTGTTTTGGACATGGATCATCACTGATGGGTCAGCAGGTTCGGTGTTAGTTTCGTACTGATTTTTTTTTGTCTGTAAATTGACCACTTCAATTGTCATGGCTAGCAGGTGGTGAACTCATGTTTCTGTTGTTAGAGGTTCCCCCGAGACATTGGGATTGGGATGGGGAGTGGGTGCAGTTGCTACCAGTCCTTGGACTGGTAATGTGTATTGGAGCACCATGGGTGGAGGTGTTGGTGGTGCTGGGTTGGGTTTAGTTGGGGCTACCGTATTAGTAGCATGTTAAACCTCATTGTGAATGGTCTGCTTAGCATGACCCATGAAGGGGAATTCGTGTGTATAGTTCCCATAGATATCACATAGCTTGCATGGATGATTTGTCCATAATGGAGCATTGCATCTAGGTGCATTTGGTTGCTGACAATTTTGGGCTCGCTGGTTTCCCCAGCATTATTGGGAGTATTTGGTTGTTGACCACCTCCCTGCCATTGATTTTTTCCTTGGTTTCGGGCTCGATTATTTCTGGCTTGCCCTTGTTGGTTATTGGGTGCTAGCTAGTTGGGATAGTTTTGTTGTGCAAACACTTGTCCCAAAGGAGCAGGCGGAGCTGGGCCGTGGGTTTGGGTGGCTTGCATGAGTGGCGCATAGTAAACTTGGGGGGCTAAGGATGCTACAAATGTAGGAATCTGTCCCACATATTGTTGTGCCGGTCAAGTAGGTGCATGGGTCTACTGCTGTGGCATAGTTTTTGCATAATAGGTTGTAGCTCTAGACTGGGACATCATTCTTGCATAGTCTAAAGCTTGGTTTGGGTGGACAACACTAGGGGTGTTTCTTCGTTGCGGTGGCACCGTAGGTGGTTTCGGGTGGTGCTGTGTTTGATGGGAGATAGAACCTATGATGCCATATGTAGCATGAGATGCCCTCGGTGCATCCCGGTAGGAGGTTCCTGCATGGGGAGTGTCTGGAATGATGGTGTAAAGGTATCGAGGCTATGCATAAATGAGATCAAACTGTTGGGCTTTCAAGATGGCCTCTTCCTCTATTTGGGGGTGTTCAGAGACGACGTCCTTGGATATAGGTGGAAACAAGGTTTTCAAGAACCAGTCTACGAAGATCCTATCATCAAGATTTATCTTGCACAAACTATGACATCACCTCCACTCGTGGATGTGGTCAGTGATGTGGGTCATAGTGTTTTGGTGAAAAGATAGCAAGATTTCCACTCCTTCGTCATATCTGACGAGGATCTATAAATATTGCAGGAACATAAAGGCCAAGGAGTTGAAATTTGGATACTTGGCTTGTGGTAGCTCAATGTACCACTTAGTTGTAGCACCTGTGAGGGTGCGTTGGAACAATTTGAGTCTGATTGAATCATCTACGATGTTGTTTGATGAGCACCATAGGTGAAATATCATGAAATGGTTTTGGGGGCACTCCCTGCCTTCCCTTCAAACTTGGGGATGTCTAAGGAAAGTTTGGTTGGTGTGGGAGACCAAAAGGTTTGATAGTAGATGGGGTCATTTGTTAACCTAGCCAAGTCAGGCAGGTTGAAGCATGCCATGAAAGGGAGTTTTGACCCAAGGTTGATGTGCAATGGACCAGCAATGGTGGTGGGGTTTATAGGAATATGATGTACCTACATGAATGGGGGTACTTATGGCACAGTTGTGCATAGGACACTTCCCCCAGGTATGGTAGGAGGGACAATGTAGGTGGAAGGGCCACTGCCCCTAGGAATTCCACGTAGGATATTGTGAGTGGAGGGGACACTACCTACAGGAATGATAGGTGGGACAGTTTAACTGGTAAGTATGGGTAGAGGTAGCTGACTTATGACATTCTGCATGACAGTGCTAGGATGACCCGTAGGGGTGTTGGTGGTGGTGTGAGGTATGGACATGGGTCCACTGCCAATCACCAAGCCGAAAAGTGGATCCAGGTTTGCACCATCCATGGGGCTAGATGGTGTAGTGTGTAGATATGGCTCAGATTGATATGATTCTAAGTTTTAATCAGAGGCTATGTGGCCTTATGACGGTGTAGAGGGTTTTTGAGAATGGTCTTGACGGTGTTGGTTCAATGACCTAAACTATGGCGGATCACCTCTTAGGCATGAGGAATAGCGCGGGGGATCAATTATGTCTGGTTGGTAGATTAGGTGGTGAAATCAGGTAGTGACATTCTGGACCCCGGTTTTAGTGGCTTCCTATTGGCTTTTAGGTGGTCACTCGGCCACCAATACTTCTAGGAGACATTGCTTGGATTTTTCCTCATGGGAGTGCTAGTCAATCAATAGGGGTCATTTCCCATTTTGCTAGGCAATTCCTCTCAGCGGCCAGTTAATTTTTGGTTCCCTTGGTACTCCTCATGATGATTTTTTGGGCTGAGCCCAAGTACTTCCCAAGGTTAAGGCAGTCAGGGAATTATGTCCTCAAAGATTGCAAGTGTTTGAATTAGTGTAAATTAATAAATTTTAATGGCTAGCTCAGTGTCAAGAACTAAGTTTTGTTCATTAGAGGAAATTTCAACTCAAAATGGGCCTCCTAAGGAAAATTAATAAAATAATACTTAAAATAGTAAAATAATATTTATTAATTTTGGAGGAAGAAAAGAAAAAACTACTTTTTTGTTTGTATTTTCGACATATGGCCCTATTTTTTTACTCAAATTTCGATTGGGAAAGCTTGTTGGATGTGGAATTAAATTCCACATCCAATGATTACCCACTCTGCATACTTTTGATGGGCCTCGCTACCCCAAAAACAAGAAATACCTAAAAAAATGTGATGATGATGTCATCATCACATTTTTAAGGTATTTATTGTTTTTGGGGTAGCAAGGCCCGTCAAAAGTATGGCGAGTGGGTACTTGTTGGATGCATAATTTAATTCTACATCCAACAAGATCTCCCGATCAAAATTTGAGTAAAAACACAGGGAGATATGTCAAAAATACAAACAAAAAAGTAGTTTTTTTTGTAATACCTATCCCCAAATTTATATTAAAAAATCGTTTAAGAGGTGCTCCATTTTTGAATTTTAAAGAATTTTGATTGGCTAATACATGATGACATGGAATTTGTAATATTTTTGGAAGGCCCATTTTAAATTGAAATTTCCTCTAATGGTTTTATTTGGTATGGTTTGTGTGCATGTCCATTGTGTTTCTGTTACACTTGGTGGATGCTTGTATGGGTTATGAATATATAACAGAGATTGTTTGGTTTATTGCAGAACTCATAACATGCGTAAGTTGTTTATGAAAGAAGTAAATTGTGAACAGAAATTTAAACACATGCCATACCTAAATCTGAACTATGGTAGACTTACTAGGTGACTTCCTTACACCTGTATTTATCTTCGACCAGGAAAGTGTGATGGGCTCTCAACACAATGGGAATAATCCCATCCGTAGATCTTGAGGTCACTCTCTAAGTGCAAGGTCATTCAATAGGGAGGATGCAAACAATGTGAGGCCCTTTGGGCCTACCACCCTGTCACGTCCCCGACCCTTTCGACCCGTGAAGAGGACGCTACCATGGCGTTAACCATCCGAGCTAAGAGCCCCATGAACATGTACAGGAATAAAAATGTTGAAATGTTGAAAACAAGATGCATCGAAGTGGAACATACATAGATGCAATTATTTATCATACATAGCGGAAGCAACATTCATTCATGGAAGCATTCATTCAACATGTTCATCACATTCATTAAGAGAAAACATGATTGCAGAAGTAAAATAGACAAGATTACTTATCTTATCAAGAACTCATTCTGAAACCAGCTACGTCGCTGCAACGTTCCACCCAACCATAGGCCAGCGTGCTCCTTAATCTCTCAGCAACGCTACCACCCCTGAGCTGGGCATGATTTACCAAGGAATAAGGGAACAAGCAGGCTTACACATAGCCAAGGAGACACAAAACACCGCCAAGCCAACACAGTTGGGTTTATCAGGCCATCAACAAGACATCCAATCCAACATGGTTAGGTTTATCAGGCCATTAAGGAGATGGGAAAGGCTAAATACTAAGTTGGTGAGCTCATTACAGAGCCAAGAACACCTACACCAGAACTAGCCTAACTTCTAAGACACCCACACACACCCAACACAAGGAATCAGTCCCTTCTCTGCTACACAATCCCTCAGGCCCTGCATTCCCTTCTAGTGCTATTCAGGGGTTGTGGAGAAGAAAGCCATCCCTCTAGCTCTATCTATGTGGTTTCCAAAAACCAAGTTTATCAAGCAAACCAAGCCCCCATCCCTACTTCCAACACACTCTGAAGACCAACCATTGCACACAGGCAATTAATCAGCAATTACAGCTTAATAGGGGAAACAACTCCTGAGTCGTTCTTGGCCCTATCATGGCCAAACTAACTCTAAACAATCTACAGCAACCCCAAAGCGTAATAACAATCACAGCTCATGACATGGGGAAAATGACTCTAAACAGTCTGTGCATGAGGAAAACTTGCACCAGACCCCAAATGTAAAGAAGACCACAACCATCACAACAATTCTTAAGGAGAATGGCGATGACCATTTCTCACAGGAAGAACAGCAGTTCCAATCTCAATCATTAAAATGACAAGGAGATTACATGTCCATACCAGTCCGTAAGGAGAACATACAGCTAAAAACATGAATGGCCCTTCACAGCCAATCGTGGATGAAAGAGCATGGCTCCCAGCTCACTGTGTGAGCCCAAAACCAAGAAAATCCTATGCATGAGGATAATGAGCAAGCAATGATCCCTGCATGAGGATGAACAAACAACCAGAAGTGCATGAATGTCTCAGCACTGTTGTGGAAAAGAGTAGTGTCCACGGGAGTGATGGCAGTGGTTTATTTTTCCATTGTGAAGTCAACCATGGGTGGAGTGTGCGTGTGGGCAAGGACTGACAGTCTTGCCACACTCCCCACTCAGCCATAATGGCGTCAACTACCCAACAGTATTTATTAATGGAGGTGGTTGGGTAAGACAAGGTGGTGACACATGGGTTTTTTCCCCCATGGCTCAAGGTTTGACAATTTCCCCACCCTTATCCTAGTGAAAATCATGCCCCTTCTCAATTTAGTTGCCGCGAATGTATCTGGTTGGGTTCATTTAATTAAATATGCATATTTACATGATGATGAACTTAATATATGCCGCATGCTCCGATATACCATTGGTGACAATTTAAATCCGAAACATAGCCTATAACTAATCAATGGTGGGGCCTTGTCCTTTAGCTCCGCACCATGATTATTTACAATATATACATCATACACATCTAATGCATTGGGGTCAAAATGGGGGTGTTACATTCCCCTCCCCCTTCAATAGCACTATCCTCATTGCTTTACAAAATTGAACAAAATGCTACACTGGTATCGCCTCAGTGTTCCACAAAATTGAACAAAAATGGATGTGCCAATTGCATGGCATCCTCCAGCTCCCATGTAGCCTCTTCAGGTCTGTAGTGCTCCCATTGTACCTTTACCTGCCCTATGGCCCGGTTCCGGAGCATTGTGACCTTCCTATCGAGGATGCGCATTGGCTCGATTCGGAACTCTCCCTCGGGTTCCACCTGAATCACATACCAATTTATCACATGGTTAGGATCATGTACATATATCTTAAGCAAAGAAACATGAAAAACATTATGAGCTCTAGTGCTAGCAGGAAATGTAAGTCTATATGCAACTGGCCCTATTCTTTCAAGCACTTCAAATGGCCCACAATATCTGGGTGACAACTTGGCACAACTTCCAAGCTTCAAGGAACTCTTCCTTTCCCTCACTCTGAGGTAAACATGATCCCCAACATTGAACTCCCTGTTCACCCTATGCTTATCTACATAGCTCTTCTGTCTGTCCTGTGCTTCTTTCAGATTCTGCTTGATCTTTACAACCTCTTGCTCCATTTCCCTAAGCAATTTTGGCCCAAGCACAATCCTGTTCACTGGGTTATCCCAAGTCACAGGTGTCCTACACCTTCTTCCATACAAAGCTTCATACGAACTCATCCCCAAGGATGCCTGCTGTCCATTGTTATAAGCAAACTCTACCAAGTGCAAGTAATCTTCCCACTTGGTTGGTTTGTCCATTACGTACATGAGAAGCATGTCTTCAAGCACTTGATTAACTCTCTCTATTTGCCCATCTGTCTGAGGATGGTACACAGTGCTGAAGTTTAGCATTGTACCCAAATCTACAAACAACCCCTTCCAAAAGTTGGAAGTGAACTTGACATCTCTGTCAGAGACTATTGCCTTCGGAAATCCATGCAATATGAAAATATCCTTCATGAAGATCTTTGCAATGTCATCAGTCTTATGCGTAGACTTAACTGGTATAAAATGTGCTGCCTTAGTCAACCTGTCCACCACAACCATGATGGAATCATGTTGTCTCCAAGTCATTGGCAATCCTGTAATAAAATCCATGGAAATAACTTCCCATTTCCATTCTGGAACTGGCAAAGGATGCAACAAACCTGCAGGGTGTTGATGCTCAACCTTTACTTGTTGACATTTCATACACCTAGAAATGTACTCAGCCATATCCCTTTTCATTCCTGGCCAAAAGTACTGCTTTCTAGCTGTAGCGATTATCTTCTGATATCCTGGGTGACCAGAATACGGAGCTTGATGGATTTAATCCATAACAACTCTCCTCAAATCTACTAAATCTGGAATATAAATTCTACCTTTATAAGTTAGAAGTCCATCTTCTTCCAATTTATATCCCTCACACCTCTTCTCAAGACCTTTCTGCCGCAATTTGTCTTTTACCTGTTCATACAATTCATCTCCAGCAGTATGATTAACAATCTGCTGCCTCAAATCTGATTGGAAAATACTAAGAGATGCCACATGCATTTCCTGTACCTTCCTGCTGAGTGCATCAACTACCTTATTCTCTTTCCCTTTTATGTGCTTGATTTCAAAATCAAACTCACATAAAAATTCTAGCCATCTTGCTTGCCTAGCATTCAAAGTAGGCTGATCAAATAGATACTTCAGTCCACAGTGATCTGTTCTGAGCTCAAATATCATGCCCATCAAGTAATGTCTCCACATCTTGAGAGCATGTACTATGGCTGAAAGCTCTAGATCATGAGTGGCATAGTTCTTCTCATGCTCCTTTAGCTTTCTGGATTCATAACATATCACGTGGTTGTCCTGCATAAGGACTCCTCCAAGCCCTTGTCTTCATGCATCGGTACACACCACAAAATCTTTCTCTGGATTTGCAACCTTCAATATGGGTGCATTGGTGAAAAGATTCTTCAACCTTTGGAAACTTTATTCACACCTCGATGTCCATTCGAACTTCATCCCATTCTTTTGCAAAGAAGTGATGGCATGTGCAACTTTGGAGAATCCCTCAATGAATCTCTAGTAGTATCCTACAAGTCCCATAAAAGACCTTACATCTGTCACATTTCTTGGAGTAGGCCAATTCATAATGGCTTCAATCTTTTCAGGGTCCACAGATATACCCTCCTCTGAGATAATGTGACCCAAATACTGAATTCTATCTCTATAGAATTCACACTTGCTCAGTTTCACATACAACTGATGCTCCCTGAGCAATTGCAATGTCAATCTCAAATGCTCTTCATGTTCTCCCTCATTCTTAGAATAAACAAGAATGTCATCAAGGAAAACAAGAACAAACTTGTCCAAATACCTGCTGAAGACACTATTCATAAGGCACATAAATGTAGTTGGTGCATTTGTGAGGCCAAATGGTACCACTACAAACTCATAATGTCCATATCATGTTCTGAAGGTTGTCTTATGAATGTCTTCATCCTTGATTCTCACCTGATGGTAACCAGACCTCAAGTCAATCTTGGAAAATACCTTTGCTCCTCTCATTTGATCAAAGAGGTCATCAATCCTAGGCAAAGGATATTTATTCTTCACAGTAACCTTGTTCAATTGTCTGTAATCAATACACAACCTGAGTGTACCATCTTTCTTCTTTACAAATGGAATTGGTGCTCCCCAAGGAGACACACTCGGTCAGATATACTTCTTTTACAACAACTCTTGTAGTTGCATCTTCAACTCTAGCATCTCTGATGTACTCATCCTGTAGGGTTCCTTGGACACTGGTGCTGCTCCTAGAACAAGTTCAATAGTGAAGTCAATGTCCCTCTTTGGAGGAAGCCCAAGAATCTCATCAGGAAACACATCCATGAATTCTTGTAACACCTGATAGTCCTCCAAACTCAGAGTTTCATCTCTTGATGTCTCCAAAATATGATTTGCATACAACTGGCAACCCTTCCTACAGAACTTCTTTAACTGCATTGCTGAAACCTACCGTACTGAAATCACCTTTGGAATACCTTTCACAACTACTAGGTTTCCATCTTCATTCATGCATTCAAAAGTCTTATTGTAACAGTCAAGCTTCACCCTGTGAGCTTCTAACCAATACATTCCAATGAGAACATCATAGGAGCCAAGCGATAGAACATTTAGATCTACACAAGTGACCAATCCATCCATGAACAATGGACATTTCTCTACCACTTCACTAACTTTTCTCTTAGTTCCAGTGGATAGATGAACTAACCAAGAATTCCTATGATTTACCTTCTTAAAAGCACAAATATCCACTACTCTAGGAGTAATGTAACTATGGCATGGAACCAGGGTCAATCAAAATAGAAATAGATTGCTCAACAATCTTACCTGCTACTTCAACCACAGTTGACTAGTGATCTCCCTGGTGGTCCTCCAGTGCTACATAAATCCTAGGAACTACCCTTGCTACTTGACCCACTATTTCTGCTTCTTGGATGTTATAAGCTGGTCTTGCACTCTCATTCTCAAGTGGACAATTCCTGTGCATGTGGGGTCCTCCACATTTCCAACATTGAAGTGGTCCTCTATTCTGTTGTGGATCCTTAGGCTTTTCTCCTATCACTCCAACTAGTTTGCTCACAGCTTGGGATGGCTGCTTCTACTGATTCCTGAAGTTAGAAGGTTTGACACCTTTCTTTCTTTGGTCAAACTTCTCATTCTTCTTGTCCTTCCATACCTTATGGTAATTCGGCTTACCTTTGCTTTTCTCATAACAATACTTAGCCTTCCTTATTGCTTCTTCAAGAGTTTTAGGTTCATAAAACTCGATTCTATCTTTGTAAGAATGAGGTAATACACTCAGAAAATGTTGGACCTTTACTTTTTCATCTCTGATGTACCAGACATACCTCAACAGCTCTAAAAACTTATTTGCATACTCATCCATGGTTCTCTGTCCCAATCTCAGCTCATGGAACTCCTTAATCTTGTCATCATAATACCTGTCAGAGATATATTTCTGCTTGAAATACTTCTTGAACTGTTTCCACTTCAATCTCCTTTCACTGATCCTCTTTACTTGCTTGAAGTGTTCCCAACAAATGGATTCTCTTCCTTTCAGATTGAATATGGAAACTCTTGCCTTCATGTTTCCTAAATAATCATGCACTTAAAAGTACTTCTTTATTCCCATAAGCGAAGCTTCAGCTTCCTGTCCAGTCTTTACCTCACCATCAAATGTAGGAGGTTTATCTTTCTTAAATTCACCCCGAGAGCGATCCCTATGGTGTCTCTTTTTTTTTCTTCTATGAGAAGAAGAACTGGAATCCCCGCTGGATTCTTCATAATCAAATGATCCACTATAATTTCTTCTCCTTCTCCTAGTACTGCTCTTACTGCCTTCTGGTCTTGCTGTAACTCGTCCAAAGTCTATCCTTCTTTGCAAGTCTGTCAAACTCTGCAACATTTCAGCATTCAACTGATGCTGCTCTTTCTGGGATTTGATCAAGCTTCTCATGGTGGCTGCAAAATCTGATGGTGTCTCTTGGAATCTCCTTCCATTAGACTCTATGTCATCATTTCTATTACGGACATTTTTTCCCATGGCATCTCGTGCATGCTCATAAGAATCCCGAGCATCATATCTGTCATGGGTTCTCATAACTGAACCACCACTTACTTATCAAACTGCACCACCTATATTACTGCCCTTGAAGGTGACTATAATTATGAAAACATGTTAGTAACACAAATGTTAGATGCATAACATTGATATAAACCAGAATCACTTACCTTCTCCTGGAAAAATTATAAAATTACAAGTTTTCCCAAAACATAGAATTTTCTTCATCAAAGAACATCTATTCGAAGGGGACGACGGGGGTCAAGGGGGCTTGCCCTTATTTTTTTGTGCAATGTGGTACATAATATCGCTGCCACTTTTCTCCTATTCAGCCCTGAAAATCCATTGAAAAACAGCTGAAAATACCACTGAAAAACAGTCGAAATCTACTGAGAAATCCCACTGGAAAAACTCAAAATTTTCCTGTGCATAATCAGGTCTCATTCCAACTATCAATCTGACATTTTGGCGGTCAAAACAAATAAATTCCTCTGCTATTCATTGGCAGTTTAATCCACTAAGAACTATGCATCGGCGATCTGTTCGTCTACTTTTCTTTGGCGTGTCGGATCCATAGTCATCTAGCCTTCCGAAAGGGCAGGCACACGAACAACTTCTTGCTTCTGATGGCCGATGTTTTCACTACTTAGAAAAATTTTGAACAAACTTTCTTTATTGCATCGATGGATGGAGGCCTTACCCATCGGGAACATAGTGGCCTAGCCATCCGCAATGACGGCATTCAATCGGCTAAGTATTGGCGATCCAAAACACTATCTTTCGTCGATCGTCCTATGGTCTTCAACACTTAGACAAATTTTTCAAAAAAATATTTCTCTTCTTTTCGTCGACGAAATACTTCCATCAGTAGCCGCAACAGCGACTCATCATCTTCGATCTTCTCCCGATCGACGACCCAATTTGCTGAGGCATAACTTGATCGGTATCAGCAGTCTCTTCTCATCGGAAGGCTAGTGCTCTAGGATTTCAAAATGGCGGCACACGAAACACTATCTTCTTTCGACGGTTGATGATTTCGGGCCTTAGAAAATTTTTAACTTTTCTTTCTTTACAACATCGACAGTCAGAGGCCTTACCCGTCAGACGCGTAGTTGTCTAGCCATCCGCAACGGCGGGCACTCGATCAACTATTTTCTGCCGACAAATGTCAAACACTTAGAAAATTTTCTGCAATTTTCCCTCCAACTGTCCTCCGTCAGGCGTGCTTCCTCCTAGCTCTTCCGCTACATCGGAAGTCTTTCCCACTAAGTGTTTCAATGAACCAATAATTCAAACACTCAGAAAAATTTGTGGAAGTTTGCTGTCATCAAATTCTAATCTCTGCTAGACAGAAATAAATCCTGCTTCTGTCCCTGTATCTTCGTGGTCCATTCAGGCCCATGCTGCAACATGAGCTCTGATACCACACTGTCACATCCCCGACCCTTCCGACCGGTGAAGAGGACGCTACCATGGCATTAACCATACAAGCTAAGAGCCCCATGAACATGTACAGGAATAAAAATGATGAAATGCTGAAAACAAGATGCATTGAAGTGGAACATACACAGATGCAATTATTTATCATACACAGCGAAAGCAACATTCATTCATACAATCATTCATTCAACATGTTCATCACATTCATTAAGAGAAAATATGATTGCAGAAGTAAAATAGAAAAGATTACTTATCTTATCAAGAACTCATTCTGCAACCAGCTACGTAGCTGCAACGTTCCACCCAACCATAGGTCAGCATGCTCCTTAATCTCTCAGCAACACTGCCACCCCTGAGCTAGGCATGATTCACCAAGGAATAAGGGAACAAGCAAGCTTACACATAGCCAAGGATACACAAAACACCGCCAAGCCAACGTAGTTGGGTTTATCAGGCCATCAACAAGACAGCCAAGCCAACATGGTCAGGTTTATTAGGCCATTAAGGAGATGGGAAATGCTAAATGCTAAGCTAGTGATCTCATTACAAAGCCAAGAACACCTAGACCAGAACTAGCTTGACTTCTAAGACACCCACACACACCCAACACAAGGAATCAGTCCCTTCTCTGCTACACAGTCCCTCAGGCCCTGCATTCTCTTCCAGTGCTATTCAGGGGTTGTGGAGAATAAATCCAGCCCTCTAGCTCTGTCTGTGTGGTTTCCAAACACCAGGTTTATCAAGAAAACCAAGCCCCCATCCCTGCTCCCAACACAGTCCGAAGACCAACCATTGCACATAGGAAATTAATCAGCAATTACAGCTTAATAGGGGAAACAACTCTTGAGTCGTTCTTGGCCCTATCGTGGCCAAAACAACTCCAAACAATCTACAGTAGCCCCAAAGCATAACAACAATCACAGCTCATGACATGGGGAAAATGACTCTAAACAGTCTGTGTGTGAGGAAAACTTGCACTAGACCCCAAATGTAAAGAAGACCACAACCATCACAACAAATCTTAAGGAGAACGGTGATGACCATTTCTCACGGGAAGAACAACAGTTCCAATCTCAATCATTAAAATGACAAGGAGATTACATGGCCATACCAGTCTGTAAGGAGAACATACAGCTAAAAACGTGAATGGCCCTTCACAGCAAATTGTGGATGAAAGAGCATGGCTCCCAGCTCACTGTGTGAGCCCAAAACTAAGAAAATCCTGTGCGTGAGGATAATGAGCAGGAAATGATCCCTGCGTGAGGATGAAGAAACAACCAGAAGTGCCTGAATGTCTCAGCACTGTCGTGGAAAAGAGTATTGTCCGTGGGAGTGATGGTAGTGGTTTCTTTTGCCATTGTGAAGTCAACCATGTGTGGAGTGTGCGTGTGGGAAAGGACTGACAGTCCTGCCACACTCCCCACTCAGCCATAACGGCCTCAACTACCTAGCAGCAGTTATTAATGGAGGTGGTTGGGTAAGACAAGGTGGTGACACATGGGTTTTTTCCCCCATGGCTCAAGGTTTGACAATTTCCCCACCCTTATCCTTGTGAAAACCATGCCCCTTCTCAATTTAGTTGCCGCGAACATAGCTGGTCAGGTTCATTTAATTAAATATGCATATTTACATGATGATGAACTTAATATATGCCGCATGCCCTGATATACCATCGGTGACAATTTAAATTCGAAACATAGCATAACCAATCAATGGTGGGGCCTTGGCCTTTAGCTCCGCACCATGATTATTTACAATATATACATCATACACATCTAATGCATCAGGGTCAAAACCAGGGTGTTACACACCCCCTCTACCTTCCAAGTCACCCATTTTTAGTGGTCACAAAAAATTACAAATGAAGTGCCTGTTACTATACAAGATTCACCCTTCGTCTTATACCAGAATACCCTGAAGGGTGATGACTGGGTAGAGGAGGAAGGGCTAGGCAAGGTGTTAATTTCCAATTAAGAACTGAAATTTAACCTACAGTAATTTGTTCAACCTTTAAAACAGATTCAATATACCATTAACTAGTTAAATTTATCTGTGATTTACACAGATTGTATCATTAGAGGAATTTTGGGGTCTAAAATGGGCCTCTTAAAGAAAATAATAAAAAAATAGTTAAAATAATAAAATAATAGTTAAAATAATAAAATAATATTGATTAATTTTGGAGGAAGAAAGAAAAAAACTACTTTTTGTGTTCATATTTTCGACATATCTCCCTGTGTGTTTACTCAAATTTCGATCGGGAGAGCTCGTTGGATGGGGAATTTGATTCCACATCCAACGAGTACCCACACTGCATACTTTTGATGGACCCCGCTACCCCAAAAACAAGAAATACCTGAAAAATGTGATGATGATGTCATCATCATGTTTTTTCAGGTATTTCTTGTTTTTGGGGTAGTATTGTCCGTCAAAAGTATGCAGTGTGGGTACTCGTTGGATACAGAATCAAATTCCGCATCCAATGAGCTCTCCCGATCGAAATTTGAGTAAAAACACAATGAGATATGTCGAAAATACGAACAAAAAAAGTAGTTTTTTTTAATGACAAATATGTCAATTCAACCATTATGGTTGACTTATTTTATTGAAATTCTATTGGTTCTTGAATTCCAACTCACAAAAACTTATTTTGGCACATTTTCTTATAAGGCCCATTTTAGACCCCAAATTTCCTCTAATGGAAATGAACACGGATTGCTTGAAAGAGGTGGCTGAGCAGCATTGACAGCCCAGATAACTTAAAAACTGAATTTGAGAGACAGGTCGCCTATTTTGGGGCCAATGTGGTGAGGGTGTCACAAAATTTTCCAAAATACATTCGAGGGGGTCACTCATAAACAAAAACAGGAGCGATTTGGCTCCTGAGAGGGAAGTCGCACCTTTTGGGAAAAATTGAGCAAGCTAGTCTCCTATTTCAGCCTGATAAGTGCGAACTAGCCCGAAAACAGGAAATTGTTGTAACCTGAGTTGGGAACGGTCAAAAGTAACTTGTACTGTGGTCGAACGGGCTCGTTTTGGCCTTAAGGGGGCTCGGTTGTGAACTAAAATGCATAAAAATATAGATCTAAACTAGTTCTAACAGAGAATGAACTAGGTTAACAGAGCAGAAACAAAAAACTAAAACTTGAAAAGAAAATCCAGGGATCCTGTGGGATTGACCTAGTATGGTCGCTAGTTCTGTAGTAGGCCTTTCACCCTAGCTACAGGAAGGAACAACTCCATTTCATCTATGGGACGAAAGGGTAGCTTTCCTATTGGTTAAAAGAGAACCTGCAAAACAATGTTAGGGCCAAGCTATGAAACCATGCATGAAATGTTTAGGAAATAAACTATGGCTACAAGAAATCAAAGGGAAAACCTGTATCCAACCTTTAGAGAACAAACTTGCAAATAAAACAAGATAGTAAACTTAAAAAACAATGAAAAACTAATGTTTATACCTTCTATTTGGGTGGAAATGGGCCACCATGCCCTAGCTTGGGGAAGCACCTCTCTCTATGGGATGGAATCTTGGCTTGTGCAGTAATGGAGAAGAGGGAGGGTGAATAGCTTGAGAAGAAAAGGGTCTCAAGGCACTCACATGGGCATCATAATCATAGGGATAGAAGGAGTGTTTTGATAGTGACCCCCACCCCTCTAATTATAGCTTTTTCCTAGAGATTTAGGGTTTTAATCCCCTAGTTAGGGATTTATCCGCTTTTGCCTAATTTTTAGCTCCTTTGAGGGTTTTAAGCTCCTTTGAGGGGTTTTAGCCCCTTTTTGGAGGTTTTATCCCCTATGTGAGCTATTTTGGATCCTTTTAGGGGTTTTAAGCCCTTTTCCATATTTTTGAGCCTTTCTGAGGGTGTGGGGGTCAAATAAGGGTCGTGCATGGATGTATTTAGGTGGTGTAGGTCATGTAGAGCTCATTGTGGGATTTTTCTGGTTTACAATCTTCTTTACTGGGATGAGCAAGCCTAGGAGTCTTTTGATGCTCTTAAGCAAGCCTTAGCAACGAGCCCCGTGCTTAGTATACCAGACTATAGCTGTGATTTCTTGATTTATGTGGCCACATCTTAGGAGATGGTTGGTATGGTATTGCTTCAAGAGGATGAGGAGTTCCATGAGCATGTCATATATTATTTGAGCTGAAACCTTATTGATGTGAAACTTCATTATTCCCATGTGGAGAAGCTAGCCTTAGCCACCGTTCATGCGGTTCATCATTTGAGACATTACATTCTCTTTCACCAAACTTTGGTCGTAGCTCACATCAATCAATTTTAGTTCATCCTCACTAGAAGGATGATTGGGGGAAAATATAATAAATGGATTGTGATTTTTCAAGATTTTGATCTCAAATTCATTTCGGTGAAATCGAAGAAATCGTTAATCTTTGCTGAGCTCATATCAGATTTCCCAAATTTGGAGGAAGAGGAGGTTTATGAGGATTCTTTTTTTAATGAGCATATATTCCTCATCTCAACTATGGACCCTTGGTATGAGGATATTATTGTGTATATGCAAACATTGAAGGTCCCTACTCACCTTTCATGGGATGAGCGACGATGATTATGTCACGTAGCAAAGAACTACCTCATAGTGGATGATACTTTGTACCACTATGGGGTGGATTCCATTTTATGTCATTGTTTAACCCATGATGAGGCTGAGCTCGTGCTTAATGATTTCCACGGAGGGGCGTGTGGTGGTCATTTATCTAGGCTTTCTACAACCCAAAAAATCTTGAGAGAAGGCTATTTTTGGTCATTGATATTTAAGGATTGTGTTAATGTAGTTAATAAATTCCACCCTTACTAGGTGTTTGCATGTAATATGTGCTCGTGTCCAGCCTCGTTGCATCCTATTATCACTACCAGTCCCTTCACCAAGTGGGGGCTTGATTTTATGGATTCCAACCCAGCCTCGGCTAGGGGGCACCATCATATTATTGCGGCTATCAATTACTTCACTAAATGGGAAGATGCTATGCCCATAGTTGAATATGATGGTGAGAGAGATGCACATTTCATTTTCAACCAGATTATCACTTGTTTTGGCATTCCGAGAGAGCTTGTCACTAACCATGGCAGGCACTTTCAAAAAAAAATGATGGAAGAGTCGGCCCCCAAGTTAGGATATAAGCAAGAGCACTCCTCTTCTTATTACCCTCAAGTGAATGGACAGGTTGAAGCAGTGAACAAGTCACTTAAGTCCATTCTCCAGTGAACCATCGCATAAAGCAAGAATAATTGGAATATCATGGTGTATCCTGCTTTGTGGGCCTATAGAACCATGGTTGAGACTACCACAGATTTTTCTCCGTATCACCTTGTGTATGGGGTGGATTCAGTATTACCGGTTGAATGTGAAATCCCTTCTCTGAAGGTAGATGTGGAGCTTTTACTAGACACTTCCAATTTGGAAGAGCATTTGGTCCACTTAGAGCGGCTTGATGAGCAACGCCGAGATGCCTTAGTGGCTCTAGAGGTTAACAAGCATCACCTTAAGGTCCAATATGATAAATCTGTCCATCCGAGGAGGTTTAGTGAAGATGACTTGGTCCTTTCGAGGGATCAAGATAAGGAACCCTTGGGGGAAGGAAAGTTTAATCCTATGTGGCATGGTCCTTACATGGCTAAATGTGTCTTATATAAATGTGCCTATGAGCTCATTGATTATGAAGGGACATCCTTGGTGAAGCCTAGAAATGGGCTCTATCTCAAAAAATACTATGCATGATGTTCAGCCAGGGATGATTTTTGTATATTATTGTACAGTTTTGCATTGCATAGTTAAGTTTCATTATGGTGATAGGGTTTGTTGATTAGCTTTCATTTCTTATGGTAGATGTCGATGGAACCTTTCATTTACATAGGATTCATTGATGCTGCTAGCCGCCACACTCAAAACTCAACTTCAGTTGCTTGGGTGATCTATACTCCTACGGGTCAAGTATTGTCTTCAGGAGGCATTATAGGAAATTTCAACTCAAAATGGGCCCTTTAAATTTGATTCAAATTCCATGTCATCATGTGTTAGCCAATTAAATTTCTTTAAATTTGAAATACCATATAGGTCTTAAACACTTTTTTAATATAAATTTGGGATAGGTATCATAAAAAAACTACTTTTTTGTTTGTATTTTCAACATATCTCCCCGTGTTTTTACTCAAATTTCGATGGGAGAGCTCATTGGATGCGGAATTTAATTCCGCATCCAACGAGTACCCACTCGGCATACTTTGAAGGACCCTTCTACCCAAAAAACAAGAAATACCTGAAAAAATGTGACGATGACATCATCATCACATTTTTCAGGTATTTCTTGTTTTTGGGGTAGCGGGGTCTGTCAAAAGTATGCCAAGTGGCTACTCTTTGGATGCAGAATTTAATTATGCATCCAACGAGTTCTCCGAATCGAAATTTGAGTAAAAACACGGGGATATATGTCAAAAATACAAACAAAAAAGTAGTTTTTTTCTTTTCTTCCTCCAAAATTAATAAATATTATTTTATTATTTTAACTATTATTTTATTAATTCTTTTTAGTAGGCCCATTTTGAGTTGAAATTTCCTCTAATGCATATTTTTACATCCTTCGTCAAACAATGTTATTGAATATAGTGTCGTTAATGAATTATTGCGTGATGCCATTTCACATGGTGTTCATTCTCTTGAGGTATATCTTGATTTCCAGTTAATGGTTTCACAACTTAATGGATTGTATCGTATTAGGGATCTGACATTATTACAAAGATTCTTACGTGTTATATTGCTAGAACAAAAATTTGAAAATATAAAATACATTCATGTTCCAAGAGTTTTTAATCAAGTTGCTAATGCATATGCTAACTATGCATTAGATTGGCATTTGTTTCATATACCATAAGAATATCACAAACACATTTCACACATGTAAATAGAATAATAATCGATCATCATAAAAAAATTTCATTAAGTTCAAAAAATGATGTCATAATACATAAGTGTCATATACAAAATTGGGGCTTCCGAGCCACCAAAATATACTACACTGACAGACAAAAATATATATACACCTAGGTCTCTAAGCATGAGGTGGAGGAGGGTGTTGATCATGATAGTACACTATGGCTCTAGCTAGCCTGCGAAACAATTGAACCCATACTCATGGTACTCCAACCACCTGGTGATGCATGGCCTCAGGAAAGTCCTCTACTTCACCATGGGTACTCTCTGTGTCAATCGAACAAAGTTTTTGTTAATGCTATAGAGCGTTCGCCCTGCATCCGCACCCATGACCTCATCACCTCTTCCCCTCCATCGATGATGAGGAAAGCCATCTAGACATCGTGGTCCTACATCTGCATATACATGATAGATTGTCACTATGTGTCGTCACACCAAAAGCATGTATTTTGATTTCATATATCAAAAAACACACAAAAAAAGTAATTCAAAAATTAAAAGTGGGTTTGGGATTCTTTACCTATGTCTCCGTAGGTCACTCCTGGTGGTAGGGGCATATCTGGGTCTCCACAAAATTATATCCCTGCATAGGGGTAGTCTTCTATGGTGACGATCTGTCTCTGCCACCTTGAAAAGAACTCTGCCAGGTAGGGATTAGCCACCCTGCCACATCCTAGTCTATGCATGACATTAGCCTAGTGTCGTTGAGATGGATTCTAGACTCCATGTGGAGCAATGTCTACTCTAGGGCTTAGCCCTAACACCCGTACAAAGAAGAATGTGCTTAGTATGCTTCCAAACCTGAATTTCCACAGCCTACCCAGTTTGCAGTCATGGAATTTTCATTTCATGTTGCTCAGCAGTGTAGTACTCTAGTCATATACTGTAGGCCACATACACTCTACCACATAGAACATCATAGCTGGTGAGGCCTGGTGGAGTGAAGCCAAACCTTCAATGCTACCTAAGGCCAAGAGTATGGCTTTGAGCCCCAGAATCTTAATCGAGTTTGTCAGAATTTAACTCCCAGCCTTCTCTATATTGGGAAGGTAGTACACAACAATGTATTCATCTATTGTCATCCTGCCTCCTGGCCCACAGGATCATAGGTTCACCACCTCCTCTCATTAGGACAAACCTGTGAAGAAATATATGTCCTCAACCTCAATGTTGAGCGAAATCCCATCTATTTGAAATGTTTCAAACTCTGGATCGCAGTAATCTACCAGCAGCTGGAGTAGTCTTGTCTTTGCCCTCAAGCTTCCAAGACGAAATTTTTTTTATAAGCCACATTCTCATGGTTGCCGCCTTTCACACACTTGGGTTACATGGAAAAAATCTTCAAGCCACTCGGTGTGTCCTTGTGGGAAAGTCTCGAGTCAAGGCTATCACCTTGTTCTTGACTCCTCCGTTTAGGCTAACTCCTAACAAAGCCAAGGGGGGTAGACCCTATTAAATTACTAAGGCTAATTACTTAGTGTGATGGTGTTATATTTATTAAGTTATTTAGGAGTTTTAAAATTAACCAGTGGAAACAAAAGATAACAAGATTCAAGATTTAAATCATATAAGCACAGTAATGACACTCAATATAGATATAATCGAAAGAATTGATCAATGTAAATCACCAGTGCCTTAAATGGAGTCAACAGAGAAAATAATGTTCTTGCATGTGCTTGAATGAATGTTAAGCAAATGTATCTTGGTATATTTTAAATTAATGTGGAATGTGAATGAATTAATTTAGGCGAAAAGGGGGCTCCAGATATACCCGAGGGGTACTTGGAGTACGTCCAAAAGTGAACTTTCACGATTACCCGTAAGGTGTTTGTGGGATGGAATGGAGTCTCAGATACTATTGTTCATAATGCACCCATCAGGGTGTGATATAGAGCGGTGACTCGAGGTCACTTTCCATTTCTTCCCACTCCTTTGGGTATTTTTCCACCGTTTACAGTTCGTTCGAGGCGTTGTATTTTCACTTGATGGTTTGTCAATTTTGGAGGTGAAGACTAATTAATCTAATGACTTAAGTGCTTTTGATGCAACTTGAATGATCAAACAAAGTGCATCCAAGTACAGAGCATACACACTGGAGTATTTGTTATTTTTAGTGAATTTTAAAAGAGGTGTTATTATTAAAAAGAAAACCCTCCAGGAACCTCTTTTGGTCCAAGTGGACCTGAATCGGGGAATCAAGGAGGGGTTGATTTTATTATTATTATCAAAACATAAAATGAAAAATGGAATTAGAGGTACACAACACCGGTTTTCTAATTAGTCATACCATGCATCTATTTCCCCTTGCGGATCAATCAGGAAGTTGTGGGGTAAGTAGTATGATTAATTTTGAATTGCAAATATGGAATGATGAAAAATATTATCAAAGTATACAATCCTACATGTCAATACTATACTAGAACAAAAAAAAAGGAAAAAATGCAAAAAAAAAGTGAAACAGACGCAGATCCCCCCTAGAGGGATGGGGAGCGGACTCGAAAGAGCCTACTCAAAAAATATTTCATTTTATTATTATTGGGTACAATATCAGAAAACTGAAATATCATAATACTCTTGTTCCTTTTAAGGGATGAAACCAAGATCTTACAACTTTCCCAAAATTAAGATTTCAGTCAAAGGGGAGACCATTGGGGGGATTTGAACGGTCTCGAGGCCACTTTCAAGCAACATCTTCTCTTCTTTCTGTTATGGCTGCTAAAATTTATTGAGCATTTTAGAATGAAATATTCCCAAAATCACTTTAAGAGTACCTTTGGGTCAGCCTACTTTAACTCAAAAAAAAACTAAGTTAAAACTAGCTAAACCTGTGAAAAAGGAACCAAGGAAAGCAAGCTTTCCTTGGGATCTTGGCTTGGTATTTGTGCAGCCAATGAAATATGCACTTATTTCTCGATTTAAATTTTTTAACATAGAAAAGGATATCTAGAGCATGCAACCTACAAATTCTCTTTAAATTGCCATGCAAAACGGATGATTTCCCTAAGCTAGATCTAGAATGCTTAATGATACTTTTCAGAAATGAGATCTAGACTATGAGGTTTCAAATAGTATATCTATGTAATTTTTACTTTAATATTATAGATCTAAATTATAACAAATCTTGCAACCAAAGTAACCGGTTAAGATTTGGAATTTTATAAGGAGGAAGAGAGCTGGTAGCCTTGAAGATCAACCGTGGAGCTTTTAGGTGGAATGTCGAGGGACTATGCCTTTGAATGGTTTTGGAGAGAGTGAAGAAGCAAACTAGATCAGCATCCTCTCCAAGATAGGAACCTACAACTAAATCCAAAGACTTTCCAAAATACTTGTGAGATTTGGTTAATACATACACAGAGATTTCATAATAACATGCATATAAACATATAAAACATGTTGAATCTAGATCTCTAAACATGCATCAAAGGAAAGATATGGCCAATAAACTTATTGAAAATCTCCTTTCCTATCAAGATTATAATAAGCTTGTTATCAATCTTATAAATGAATCCACAAACAATCAGCAAATTATGAACATAGATACATGTTACCTCAATAAAACATGGCAATGCTCATCCACACATACAATGACATGACACCATCTTGGCTCCAAAGATTCTCTTTATTGCAAATGAACAATAACAATAGAAAAATAGCAATAGCACCTCAATCCCAGTTCTAACTAGCTTGGAATAGGTGGTCTGAGCTTTATTTATACAGAAAATAGGAGATCCAGCCAAGGTGGGGCACAAATACCAAGGAGATAGACCATTGCAGCTAAAGGGGAGTCCATAAATTCCTGATCTGAAGCTGAACTGAGCTTCCACTGAGTCTACTTGTCAATCGGGGTATGATTGAGCTGGCACATCAACCTATTGACTGACACATCAACCATAGAGCTTCCACAAGAGCCCACACATGTGGAGGAGAGAGAGAGGGTGCAATTCCCCATAAAGGAGGCTGAAGTTTAACTCTGGATCTATATAGATGACCTCCTTCAGTCAAGGATTTGTTAGATATAGTCAATTTGGTACTGATGAGACTGATTTCAATCAAATTGGTTGAGAATCCATTAATCTAGGATTTTGGATTTGCTCCATTATTCATCAATTTATTAATTAAAATAATCAATAATTGATTTTTTGGGGCTTTCTAACCTGAGTGATGGAAAATCACTCAAAACTAGGAAGTAGTGAGTCTATATGTTTACTAGGTGCTGTTAGCTTGAAAATGAGCACCTATGTGACTGAATCTGACTTCAGAGCCCACTTTTATTACAAAACCAATTTTCCCAATTAAACTATTAAAAAATAGATTAAGTTTTGGAAAATTTAAATTTAAAAAAAAATACTGAAAAAATTTAAAAAATCTAGGGGGACTTAGACATGTTCATATGAATCAACCATAATGCCTAGAATGTTTATACATTGACACATAGACTCTAATAACCTCAAGAGGTCTAAATTCCAAGCCGAACACCGCAACTTTGGAGGTATTGAGTGAAAAACTCAGAAATTATCAGTCATTTATTTGACAACCAATAATAACCATGGGAAAAAACACCCTGGGCTGATCGGATTGAGAAATAAAGTCTAAGAGACCAAGTCTTTTATAGAAACTATCATGCTAGAACATTTATTACATCTCCCCCAAGGGGGTATGAACATGTGATATAGTACAACAAAGTTTCCCAGAAACAAGACTGAAGGTCTTCTGAAGTCCGAACAAGTTATCCTTGTCTGGTTCACCAGGCTCACTTGATAAAAAACACTAAGTACAACTTAGGTGGTAACATTCTAGCTCCATCTATGGGGCATGTTCTCTATCTGGTCTTTAAGGCAAGGAGAGGATACGAGAACACCAGAATCTGGGGTTTATATACCCTATAAAAACATCTCAACTTGACAAGAAAACCTCAGTAGCGCAAGCTTTATATAAAAACCAAATGAACCATTAAGCTGATTTATTTAAATAAAATAAATGTAATTAACTAACAAAAAAAAAGCTTTATTATAGCTAAGTACAAAACATAAATGCAGAAAGTAAATGCTCTCTTTTAGGAGCTTATTTTCCTACTCTAAGAATGATATAAAAAGGTTAGGTGTAATAAAAAAATCCAATGTAACCACCTAAGAATTTTATTAACATAAAAAAAAATTCCTTGTCTTTGGTTACCAGCCAAAGTAAGGATACCTTATTCAGAAAATGCAAACCTGCGTGATGATTCAGAATGGGCGGGATGGATGGGAGATCATAGGCATGAATAATGCCATAAAAATTCTTCCCCAACTTGTATGTGCTCATGCGGGCTACTTCTATCCATGACTAGATAGGACTGATATACCAATCAGAACAATGAGGCAAAGTGACTACATCATCATACTGATCACCAGGGCTTATAAAATGATAACTCGTTGCACAAGCCCCAAGTAGCTCCAAATCGTAAGGAACCTCTATATGTGAAAAAGATGGTTGAGACTGATATTCCACTCACTGCATCACATCTAACTTTTCACAACACTTTTTCTCAATGTCTTCATTACTGATACCCTTGTGCGGCTCTGCATGATATGACTCTGAATGATCGCGTGAAAATTATTAATGCTCCTCTTCCATTCTAAGGTTTTCCTAGGAATCCATATCCATGCGACCCTCTATGGACGTATCGTATATTAGACTTCCACAAATTTTTGAATAGCCACTCCCCTTGTTGGACATATCATGTATGGGATTCTCCATAATATTTTCACAAGTTGGATTATATATGAAATTCCAATAGTCAACACTCCCATCCATGTCATATGTGGGGGACTCTTCATCCATGGCATCCTGATCCTGCCTATCCATGTCTTCCTTGTATTCATAACAATCTTCTTCAGAAAAAATGTTACAAGGCAATAAACTTTCCAAACCTTCATCAACATGAGGAGAACAAGGTCTAGTGTCACCACACACCATATTGATCTTATCATAATTTTCTTTATAGGATTCTGTTATGATATCATGACGAGGATCTTCAATATTATCTTCAATCAATGAAACTTTTTGGACATATTCAATTGGATCACTTGGGATGTGTTGCTCAGTGGGTTTCTCTAGAGGGCCTTTTGGAAAAATATCAGCATTGCAACACACTTGAGAATACCTCAAATCTTCAATGTTTTCAGCTATGGTGAAATGAGGAGAGTCTTCAACAATGTGTTCCATCATCGGCTCCTCCTGAAGCTCTTCAATAGGATCATCCTGGATTTTCCCTTCCTCAGAATCTTGCTGTGTATTGGGAGATACCTCATATTCTTTAATAAGTCTCTTAATTACTTCCTTTCTTGAATAACTATGAGGAAACTCTTTGATGGGAGTATCATGGATCTCCTCTTCACTTAAATGTTCAAGAAGTGATTCCAAGTCTTCAATACTTTGTATCATGGCAAAAGGTCCATCATATGTTTCCATGTGATACTCTATCGTAGATAGGTAGAAGGTACAAATCTTTTCAAGGAACTTTTTCAAACCATTCATACTACCCCTACCATCATGCCACTACTCTAAAAACATCCAAAGGAAGCTTGGAAAAGAAGGTATACATTTATTAGGAACGCCTTGATAGAACCAACAACAGTCCTCACCCCAAAAAGTACCAGCAAACATTTCCATCATATTGTCTTGATGAAGAATATTGGAGTCAGCCATCAACTGAAGGAAATATTTGACCTGCCAGATGGACGAATCACCATAATTTCCATGAAATACTGGATTCCATTTATATGCATCCCCCACACCATTACAATAGTTAGGAAAACTCGAGATGTTTGAGAAATTGATAGGCTGAAAATTCCAGTTATCTGGGCACCATATTTCTCTAATTCATCCATATAAAAAATTAATAGTATGCATTTGATGTAACCATTAAACCTTGTACTAAAAAGGTGGAGCTGTCAAGTGATGAGTCTTTAAAGGTTTTAACATGTTGCATGGGCTCATCTACACACAACAAAACTTCACAAGTTTATGAGATAACAATGTTTTATCCCTTCAATGGAGTCGCCATTTGAGATTAAAAACATACATTTAAGAATTCTCACAAGAATATTTTTTTCTTTTCTTTGTAAAAATAAAAAACTAAAAAAAGTTAGTGGAGTCTCTAGATGAAAATTAAAGATCTACTCTAAGCATTTATCAAACAAAGAAAGAAAACAAAAAATGAAGAAAACAAAAGTCATACTCGGGAATAAAAATATTTATCCCCGACAATAGCACCAAAAAGTTTTGCCTCCTTTCACACACCTGGGTTACGTGGCAGAAATATTCAAGCCACTTGGTGTGTCCTTGGGCGCAAGTCTCGAGTCAAGGCTATCACCTTTTTATTGACTCCTTCATTCATGCTAACTCCTAACGAAGCCAAGGGGGGTAGACCCTATGAAATTACTAAGGCTAATTACTTACTGTGATGGTTTTATATTGATTATGTTTTTTAGGAGTTTTGAAATTAACCAGTGGAAACAAAAGATAATAAAATGCAAGATTTAAAGCATATAAGCACAGTAATGACACTCAATGTATATATAATCAAAAGAATTGATCAGAGTAAATCACCAGTGCCTTAAATGGAGTCAACAGAGAAAATAATGTGCTTACAGGCGCTTGAATGAATGTTTTGCAAATGTCTCTTGGTATATTTTAAATTAATGTGGAATGTGAATGAATTAATTTAGGCGAAAAGGGGACTCCAGATATACCCGAGGGGTACTTGGAGTATGTCCAAAAGTGAACTTTCATGGCTACCCGCAAGGTGTTTATGGGTTGGAATGAAGTCTTGAAGACTATTTTTCATAATGCACCCATCAGGGTGTGATAGAGATCAGCACCTCGAGGCCGCTTTCCAGTTGTTCCCACTCCTTTGGGTATTTTGCCACCATTTACAGTTCATTTGAGGCGTTGTATTTTCTCCTGATGGTTTGTTAATTTGGGAGGTGACGACTAATTAATCTAGTCACTCAAGTGCTTTTGATGCAGCTTGACTGATCGGGCAAATTGCAGCTTGACTGTTCTTATTAAAAACAAAACCCTCCAGGAACCTCTTTCAGTCCATGTGGACCTCAATCAAGGAATCAAGGAGGGGTTGATTTTATTATGATTATCGAAAAAATTAATGAAAAATGGAATCAGAGATACACAACACCGGTTGTCCAATTATTCCTACCACGCATCTCTTTCCCCTTACGGGTCAATCAGGAAGTCGTGGGGTAAGTAGTATGACTACTTTTGAATTGAAAATATGGAATGATGAAAAATATTATCAAAGTATACAATCATGCATGTCGATACTAAAATAGAACAGAAAAAATGGGAAAAATGCAAAAAAAAGTGAAATGGGCACGGATCTGCCGTGCGGCGATGAAGAGAGAGCTCGAAAGAGCCTACTGAGAAAAAATATTTCCTTTTATTATTATTGGTTACAATATTAGAAAAATTAAATATCAGAATCCTCTTGGTCCTTATACGGGATGAAACCAATATCTTACAACTTTCCCAAAATTTTAAGATTTCAGTCAAAGGGGAGACCCCTGGGGGGATTTGAACGATCCCGAGGCCACTTTCGAACAGTAGATTCTCTTCTTTCTGTTATGCCTGAAAAAATATAGAGAGCATTTTAGAATGAAATATTCCCAAAAGCACTTTAATACTACCTTTGGGTCAGCCTACTTTAACTAAAAAAAATTAAGTTAAAACTAGCTAAACCAGTGAAAAAGGAACCAAGGAAAGCAAGCTTTCCTTGGGATATTTACTTGCCATTTGTAAATACAATGAAATATGCACTAATTTATGGATCTATACTTTTTAAAATAGAAAAGGAAATATAGAGCATGCAACCTACGGATTCTCTTTAAATTGCCATGCAAAACGAATGATTTCCCTAAGCTAGACCTAGAATGCTTAATGATACTTTTGAGAGATGAGATATAGAATATGATATTTTAAATAGTATATCTATGTAATTTTTACTTTAATATGACAGATCTAAGTTATAACAAATCTTGCAACCAAAGTAACCAGTTAAGATTTGGATTTTATAAGGAGGAAGAGAGAGGAAGAGTGCTAGTAGCCTTGAAGATCAACCGTGGAGATTTCAGGTGGAATGTCAAGGGACTATGCCTTTGAATGGTTTTGGAGAGAGTGAATAAGAAAAATATATCAGCATCCTCTCCAAGCTAGGAACCTGTAACTGAATCCAAATACTTGCACCATATCTGGGCACCATATTTCTCCTTTAATTCATCCATATCAAAAATTAATAGTATGCATTTAATATAACCATTAAACCTTGTACTGAAAAGGTGGATCTGTCAAGTGATGAGTCTTTAAAGGTATTAACATGTTGCATGGTCTCATATACACACAACAAAACTTCACAATTTTATGAGATAACAGGGTTTTATCCCTTCAATGGAGTCGCCATGTGAGATTAAAAATATACATTTAAGAATTCTCACAAGAACATTTTTTTCCTTTCTTTGTAAAAATAAAAAAATGAAAAAAGTTAGAGGAGTCACCAGATGAAAATTAAAGATCTACTCTAACTATTCATCAAAAAAAAAAAAGGAAGAAAACAGAAGTTGTACTCGGGAATAAAAATATTTATCCCTGGCAATGGCACCAAAACGTGTTGCCGCCTTTCACACACCTGGGTTACGTGGCAGAAATTTTCAAGCCACTCAGTGTGTCCTTGGGTGCAAGTCTTGAGTCAAGGATGTCACCTTGTTCTTGAATCCTCTGTTCAGGCTAACTCCTAACGAATCCAAGGGGGGTAGACCCTATTAAATTACTAAGGCTAATTACTTAGTGTGATGGTGTTATATTGATTAATTTGTTTAGGAGTTTTGAAATTAACCAGTGGAAACAAAAGATAACAAGATGCAAGATTTAAAGCACATAAGCACAGTAATGACACTCAACATATATATAATCGAAAGAATTGACCAAAGTAAATCACCAGTGCCTTAAATGGAGTCAATAGAGAAAATAATGTGCTTGCATGCGCTTGAATCAATGTTTTGCAAATGTCTCTTGGTAGATTTTAAATTAATGTGGAATGTGAATGAATTAATTTAGGAGAAAAGGGGACTCCAGATATACCCGAGTGGTACTTGGAGTATGTCAAAAAGTGAACTTTCATGGATACCCACAAGGTGTTTGTGTGTTGGAATGGAGTCTTGGAGACTATTGTTCATAACACACCCATCAGGGTGTGACAGAGATCGATGCCTCAAGGTCGCTTTCTAGTTGTTCCCACTCCTTTGGGTATTTTTCCATCGTTTACAGTTCGTTCGAGGCATTGGATTTTCTCCTGATGGTTTGTCAATTTGGGAGGTGAAGACTAATTAATATATTAATTCAAGTTCTTTTGGTGTAGCTTCACTGATCAGACGAACCACATCCAAGTACAGAGCATACACACTAGAGTCTTTGTTATTTTTAGTAAATTTTAAAAGAGGTGTTCTTATTAAAAAGAAAACCCTCCAGGAACCTCTTTTGGTCCAAGTGGACCTCAATCGGAGAATACAGGAGGGGTTGATTTTATTATTATTATCAAAGAAATAAATTAAAAATGGAATCAGAGATACACACCATCAGTTTTCTAATTAGTCCTACCACGCATCTCTGTCCCCTTGCGAGTCAATCAAGAAATTGTGGGTTAAGAAGTATGATTAATTTTGAATTGCAAATATGGAACGATGCAAAATATTATCAAAGTATACAATCCTACATGTCAATACTAGACTAGAACAGAAAAAAGGGAAAATGCAAAAAAAAGTGAAATGGACGTGGATCCCCCCTAAGGGGATGGGGAGTGGGCTCGAAAGAGACTACTCAAAAAAGATTTCCTTTTATTATTATTGGGTACAATATCCAAAAACTGAAATATAAGAATACTCTTGGTCCTTATACGGGATGAAACCAAGATCTTACAACTTTCCCAAAATTAAGATTTCAGTCAAAGGGGAGAGACCTCTGGGGGGATTTGAACGATCCCGAGGCCACTTTCGAACAGCATCTTCTTTTCTTTCAGTTATTCCTGGTAAAATACAGTGAGCATGTTAGAATTAAATATGTCCAAAATCACTTTAAGAGTACCTTTGGGTCAGCCTACTTTAACTCAAAAAAAACTAAGTTAAAACTAGCTAAACCGATGAAAAACGAACCAAGGAAAGGATCTTAGCTTGTTGTTTGTGCAAAAAATGAAATTGCACTGATTGCTGGATTTAATATTTTTAAAACATAAAAGGAAATATAGAGCATGCAACCAATGGATTCTCTTTAAATTTCCATGAAAAACGGACAATTTCCCTAAGCTAGATCTAGAATGCTTAATGATACTTTTCAGAAATGAGATCTAGACTATGAGTTTTCAAATAGTATATGTATGTAACTTTTACTTTAATATGATAGATCTAACTTATAATAAATCTTGCAACCAAAGTAACCAGTTAAAATTTGGATTTTTATAAGGAGGAAGAGAGAGGAAGAGTGCTGGCACCCTTGAAGATCAACCGTGGAGCTTTCAGGTGGAATGTCGAGGGACTATGCCTTTGAATGGTTTTTTAGAGAGTGAAGAAGCAAACTAAATCAGCATCCTCTCCAAGCTAGGAAATTGCAACTGAATCCAAATACTTTCCAAATCACTTGTGAGATCCAGTTAATACATACGCAGAGATTTCAAAATAACATGCATATAAACTTATAAAACATGTTGAATCTAGATCTCTAAACATGCATCAAAGGAAAGAGATGGCCAATAAAATTATTGAAAATCTCCTTTCCTATCAATATTATAATAAGCTTATTATCAATATGAGCAATGAATCCACAAACAATCAGCAAATTATGAACATGGATACATGTTACCTCAGTAAAACATGGCAATGCTCATCCACACATACAATGACATGACACCGCCTTGCCTCCAAAGTTTCTCTTTATTTCAAATTAACAATAACAATAGTACAATAGAAACAACACATCAATCCTAGTTCTAACTAGCTTGAAAGAGGTGGTCTGAGATTTATTTATACAAAATATAGGAGATCCATCCGAGGGGGGCGCAAATCCCAAGGAGATAGACCACTATAGCTGAAGGAGAGTCCATAAATGCCTCATTTAAGCTGAACTGAGCTTCCACTAAGTCTGCTTGTCATTTGGGGGGCTGATTGAGCTGACACATCAACCATAGAGATTCCAGAAGATCCCACACGTGTGTAGGAGAGAGAGAGGGTACAATTCCCCATAAAGGAGGCTGAAGTTCAACTCTGGATCTATCCATATCACCTACTTCAGTCAAGGATTTGTCAGATCCAGTCAATCTGGTGTCGATGAGACTGATTTCAATCAAATTGGTTGAAAATCCATTGATCTAGGATTTTGGATTTGCTCCATTATTCATCAATTTATTAATTAAGATAAACAATAATTGATTTTTTGGCGCTTTTTGACCTGAGTGATGGAAAATCACTCAAAACTAGGAAATAGTGGGTCTATAGGTTTACTGGTTTCTCTTAACTTGAAAATGAGCACCTACATGATTGAATCTGACTTCAGAGCCCACTTTTATTACAAAACCAATTTTCCCAATTAAACTATTAAAAAATAGCCTAAGTTTTGGAAAAAATAAATTTTAATAAAAAACACTAAAAAATTTATAAATTTAAAAATTTAAAAAACCTAGGGGGACTTAGACATGTTCATATGACTCAACCATAATGCCTAGCATGTTTATACATTGACACGTAGACTCTAATAACCTCAATAGGCCTAAATGCCAAGCCGGCCACCCCAACTTTGGAGGTATTGAGTGAAAAACTCAGAAATTATCAGTCGTTTATTCAACAACCAATAATAACCAAGGGAAAAAAAACCCTTGGCTAATTGGATTCACAAATAAAGTCTAAGAGACCGAGTCTTTTACAGACACTATAATGCTATAACATTTATGACAACTCCCCCAAGGGGGTACGAACATGTGATACAGTACAACAAAGTTTCCTAGAAACAACACTGAAGGTCTTCTGAAGTCCAAACAACTTATCCTTTTCCGGTTCACCAGGCTCACATCAGCTTATGATTGTTGAGCCATGACATCAGCTTGAATTTCTACCTCAACATCACCATGTTCCCTCTCTCTCCACTCTAGTACCATCCTACACAAAAAAAAACAAATTTTTTATCATGATTTTCATATTAAATCCTTGTTCGCGGCCCTATATGCGACTGTTTGCAAAACAACCGCATATGTACGTGGGTTTCGGGGCATTTTCTGTGTATGGTGAGCCCTGTATGCAGAAAAAAGACCGATTTCCACATGGGCTGGAATGCCCAAGTTGGGATGGCTCAAAAAATTAAATTCACCATGAAAATTAAAAAAATTTATATCAAAATGAATGAGAGGGGCAAGGGAATCTACTTTGATCAAACATGGAGGGATTCCGCCGGACGATGCTCCTTGAATTTGCTTCAGAAGTTCTGAGCTCAAATGCACTATGTTGGGTAAAAATTCAAAATGGTATGAAAATTTTTAAATTTTTCACTATTTATAGAAAAATTTTGAAACTTTTACCCACTTTCTATAGTTTTTTACCATTTCTAACCGCTTTTGGACCGTTCCAACTAATTTGATGTTGTAGGAGCCCATGTTGAGTGCGGTTTGACCATGTATTTGACTCGTTCATGCCTATTTCAAGTATTATGTCCAAACTGGCATATAGGTTAGGTTGTCACATTCACTTGCATTTTGCATAAACTTATGACCATTTCATCTTAACCCTACATACTAACCCATTCTATCTTGTCACGAAACGTTCTTGCTGCTTTTTAAAAGTGACATGATGTGAATGGTAGAGCTTCCCCATACATGGGTACCCTAGTTAGATCCTATTTTTCATTTGGTTCCCATGCTGAGATTCCTCCTTTAGGGTGTGGGAGTCCTTTGTATAGTATCGCCATGACTTTGAGCAAGAGATTCATACTCCTCTTGAACTTTATGTTGGCCTTTCCCTCGGGACTCCCTTGTATATGTCAAGTTGTAATTGCATTATCATGATTTTTGCTTGCCTTATTAAGCCTTATGCTTCCATGAATTTGATTACTGGCCATATAGCCTGAACTTGTCTCATGTCTAGCCAAGTAGAGCCTTTTTTCATATCTTTTGCAGCTTGATTCCCCATTTTTTACCGAGAGGGTAGCTTCCCCTGAGTGTCATTATCCTACACATGTTTCCTTACATTGAGTATAGGTACGTTTTTCTGCTTGGAACTAGTTTGTTTATACTCTGACAATCATCTCCTCCTAGATTTGTAACTATAAAGCACTTTTATTATTTTTCAAGATTTTCAAATTATCTAAAAAAGTCCAAAAAAAATCGAAAAACCAAAAAGACGGAGAGGAAAAGATGTTATCTTTGGAAGCAGTCGATTTGTGTTGCCTTCAAAAAATGCACTATATATCACATATGTTGGTTTGGTTAGTAGCTTGACGTTAGGAGTTGTACTCCTTTCTCTGAGTTTATCTCCATCGACTGGTTAAGCTTCCAATCCCTATGGAGCCTCTATTGATGCTTCCTGTGTCATAAGGATGTCCTAGTTTTTCATATTGAGTATATGCTGCCTACATTCAATCACCATTGGCCTTTATGCTCTTGTTCGAAGGAATTTGAAGCCTGTTTTGATCATTCCTCGGTTGTCTTGACTTTGCATGTCGGTCATTCCCGGTACTATTACTAGTTCATGCACATCTTGTTCGAGTCCTTCCACATTATACAGCATTGCTGAGTACCTCATGTTGGATGATGGGGTGTGCCTTAATGCCCTCCTTCCATTGAATTCCATCCCATCAACCACTGATTAATGGATTCTTCCAAGTTTTCAACCTCAACACATATATTCACACTTGTTAGATTTCACTCTAGTACCTTGATTCCCATTTTCATTATCGGTGGGTGATCTCGTGTCTATTAATGGTATACATTAATGACTGGTAATCAAACGATGGAATACCTTGTTCAACCTCGACACCTCTATTCACATATTAGGACATGTACTCATAGCGGTTTGTGTAGAATACTTTCCAGCTTGGTGGCATTCCACATATGCTACCTCCTTGATCGTGCCAGTGTTCATGAGATTTCAGCTCTCGTGATTTGATTCCAATGTATGTCAGATATCTTCAGCCATTAGGGAGATATTGATCCATTGTATATATTTGGCCATTATGGAGACAATGATCCATTGTATGTATTCATCATGAAGATTATGATCTGTTATATATTGTACGTGGCGATGACCACACATGTCACGTTTTGTATATCATGCCTATTCATGGCCATTGTACTCTTATGTATCCATGAATGCTATATGTATTTGCAGTCATATGCAAAGATTGATTATTGTACTAGACTGATGGATGGCTAGTTCTTCCACCTTGTTCTTCATCACTCCACTTCTGGGATGGATTTTATAACGTATTTTGACCATCATGTTACCCCTTTGACCTCACACATTAAGGGGCATCTATTACAGCTAATTTTAGCACACATGGTTGATCACATATTTATGGCCTTCCATGTCCCTTTGTAGACTCTTTAGACCCCATGGATTGATATTGTACCTTTGATGTTTCCACGTTCATCCCTAAAAACACATGTTTATTTCTATATGCAAATTTTAATCCCATACTCGCGTGTATATGTAGATATTGACTTCAAACCTACGTACATTAGGATGTGTGCATAAATCAAAATATTTGTGGAGTTTTCCTTGATGTGTGTCCAAACCACTTGACTCTTGGCCTTCCATATGCCTCAAGATTGCTCATATTTGACCCTCCATTACCCCTTTGGAGTGTTATATAAGGAACCCCTTGGATACATTGAAGAGGAGGAATTGAAGAGCAAGGAAACTATAGTCCATTGTTGACATAGCTTGCATATACTTGAGTCTGCATTCCTTTGTCCCTTTGGAGAACTTTATGTTCTTCCAAATATTTCCTTTGCTTGTGAGCTTGCTATCGAGAGATGGAGGATTGAGGTGATGGAGGCCCAGGTGGAGGACTCAGTTTCTTGTGTTCACAGACGTGCTGACATAGGTTGTCACTTGTGCAATATTTGATTTGATTAATAGAAATATATTTTCCTGTCCAATAATGTGCATTTCAATGAATATTGAATCCATGGATATGTTTAATTTCTTATATATTGGTGATTATATATGATAGATTAGATATAACACCATATTATATATCATGCTTGTATTGTTTGTTATTGTAGAGAGCAATTGCTAGCGTAAGCGGGATTGGAAAAAGATCAACGGGGATCTACTTCAATCATCCAGAATAACGTATGATTCGAGATCCTTTAGTGTTAGATGTTTGGTTTATCTTTCATATTGGGAAGGGATTGATTTATGTGGTTTATTTGTCTATTGTGGTACACCCCAAGCCATCGGAAGTTTCTCTCTGTAACAAAGGGGGTTAGTAAGGATTAGGGAGAGTAAGGGAGAGAGAGGGGGGGAATGGGTTAGTTGTAGTGGGGAAGATTCGAGGGCTATGTGTGCGAGAGAGAAATCTAAAAAATGGGTTTTAGGTAGTTGGCAGTGAGAGACAGATGGGGGTTATGGGTAGGTGAAGGAACAGAGAGAGAGAGAGAGAGAGAGAGAGAGAGAGAGAGAGAATGGAGTTTTTAGGGGATCTAATGTGTGAGAGATAGAGTGGTTGGTGTTAAGTAGTAAGAGAAAGGGTAGTAAGGGATATAGAGAGAGGGGGGTATAGGTGGATGGGGATTAGGAGAGAGAGTGTGGTTTATGGAGAGTTAGAGAGGGGTTAGTAAGGGTTAGTGGGAATATATGAGAGGGAGAGAGAGAGAGAGAGGATCATCGTTATTGGTAGTGGCAGGAGTAGGGGTTTTTATGTGTGAGAGAGATACAAATTGAGAGAGAGTGGGGGGTTTTAGGGGGTTCGATAAGAGAAACATGTGTGGGGTTAGGGTTAAGGATGGGTGGCTGAGTAGACATTTGAGAGAGAGAGAGAGAGAGAGAGGAAAGGGTTGAGATGGGGGAAGTTATTTAGGATTAGGGGTAAATGGAAGAGGAGAGTTGGTGGTGATAAAGAGATACAGATCGAGTTGGGGAGAAGTAGTAGATTTTTATGGATTATTATGGAAGATAAAGAGAAAGGGGGTATAGGGTAGGAAATATAGAGAAGAGAGAGAAAGAGCAGGATTGGTGAGAGTAAGAGTGTTTTTAGGCATAGAGATTTGGGGTTGTATTTTCTCAGACTATGGGAGAGAGAGATGGTTTTAAGGGGTTGGGGAGGAAAGGTGGGGGGAGAGAGAGGTGGTTTGTAAGGGTTGGGGTGAAGAGGCCAGAAAAAGAGGGAGATATATAGATAAAGATATGGGAGGTAGGATGTTTGGAGGAGAGAAAGAGATATAGATTGGTTTGTGTGGAGTGGTAGGGGTGATGAGCGGGGTTTGGGTGAGAGAAAGAAATAGATAAAGGGTGTTATATGGTTATAATTTTAGATAGTATTAGTGTAGTTATAGAGATTATATAGAAGGGGGAATATAGGGTGGGGGAAGAGAGAGAGAGAGCGAGGGTAGTGGTAAGTGTTATGGTTATGGGGAGTAGAAGAGAGAAAGAGAGACAAGGGTTTAGTGGTATTGGGAGTAGTGAGGGGAGAGTGTGTGTGTGTGTGTGTGTGTGTGTGTGTGTGTTGTCAGGAATATTGTATCTTCTGTAGACAGAAGTTGTTCCTCTGGTCTAAATGGTTCAGATCCAGAACAAATAAGTGAACAAAAAAGGGTAAAAACCTTCCTTGAATGTTGTGAAAACCTTGAATAATGATTTGATGATGAACTTGTGTACCTACGGAACATGTCAAACAAACAAGAACATCAAAGCTACCAGAACATTATTTACACATCCATACTAGTGACTAAGGAATCCAGTAACATATACATGCGAGATCAGTACAACAGATATGTGGGACGAAAATCAGTTTTGCATTAAGAAATCAATGAAGAAGCTTACAACCATTGCCATAGTGTTGAAAAACTCCTCCACAAGAAAAACACCTGATCCCCGATATCTCCAACTTGCTCTCGTGTGTTCCCCAATGGATTGGGCTAGGTAGTCAATTCAACAACATAACATTACCGTTCAGTTCTCTCCCTCAACCATGAATGTGAGATTTTATTTATAAGACTCAAATAGATAGGTATGGTTGAGATAATTATGGGTAAGGTGGCTATAAGATCCTACCAAGAGGGATCTCGACTCCGACCAACCCAAATTGATAGGGATAAGGGAGGAAACGAGGCTCATGTTCTAGAAACCTCGAGAATCCTCTTTTTTTCCAATTTTACGAAGGGTACTGCTTATATAACTTTATGACAGAGCGGTGTAGATAAGAACCACTTTAGGAACAAAGCACATACACAGTAGCACCGATTCTCTATAACAGGACTCAGGCGGTGCTGAACAAGGTACCACTGATCAACTAAAGGGAAAAAGTGGTGCTAGGTTTTTTTTATGTAGAATTGACATCCAGAGCATGTTTCCACTCCAAGTTTGAATTTAGGGAAAACATAGGTGTTAAGTATCTCATCACATGTTGGTGATAGGATTTGGGTATAACAGAATTCCCCCCAAAGCATGATTCTTAGAGGGATACGATAAGTAATAGCTTTGAGAGAACAAGTTGTCACTTCGAGGTAAGAGTCAGCTTGATTGGAGAGTGTCGTCGAGTAGGCATCTGCAATACATCAATATTTTTGACTCATAGACAAATGTAACCAACTCATGGCTGCATACCAATACAAAGCATATCCATGAGAGGAATAAAAAACCATGGCTACTAGAATACAGCGTATATCCATGTGATAGAGGACTCAAACTTGGACATAGCTACCAGACATACAACATAGATCTATGTCATACAGACACAAATTTGAGCATAGCCACGACCATACAAATGTGGATCCATGCTTGATATACAAAACTCCATCGCAACCTAGGGAAAGCAATGAGTGCTAAATAAGTACCCAGGGTCTTCATCTCGTTTTTCACAAAGTACAATTATATCCATGTGATTACAATGTTCTAAAGTCAAACATGGTAGAAACCACTTGATTACCAGCCAATGATGTGAACCGTTAACAAGTGCGAGGGAGATCACCATTGATGTCAATGATTCCAAAGGTATCCTAGTACAATCTACTAAGTGTGAATATATGTCTTGATGTCGAACACCCAGTCGATTCTATCGATCAAAGGTCAATGATGTGAACCTATGTCGAGAGCGAGAGAATCTATCATTGAGGCATACAGATCTCAAGGTACTAAATTTGTTTCTAATACTATTTCCCATATGATGAGCTGATGTCGGCAGGAATAGTCTCATCAAAGGAGGGCCATGATGAATCCCAAATCCACGACACGAAACTCAAAATAAAGTTCTGGAATGATGTGAATGAGGTAACCATAATACTGACTCAAAATTACTAATATAGAGGTTTTTTTTACTGCAGAGGTTAACTTCTTTCTACTTCCCTTTGAACATTGGGCGGCACAACAAAAGACTTGGCAGCATGACTAGACCAGACAAACACACAGTGCGATGGTGGACAATGCATTCTTTTGAAAGATTCAAAGGAGTGACATGACTCATGAAAGTAGATCATCATGGAAATTAGTTAAATGCCCAATTAACTGAAATGGTATGCAGACAAGTGCTATGTTGAAAGGTAATGACAAACTGCCATTTATTTGCAAAATGGTTCCCTTCCATTAATTCCCAATAATGATTGATGAGTGCCTCTTTTCATTTTTATGAGTTCAAAAAGGGTAACAAACACTCATTGTAGCTCATCCAAAGACAAGTCCAAACTCATATGTTTTACGAACCTGAGAGAGGAGGGGTTCGTTCCCAAAAGAGCATCTCTCAATGTTTAATTTAACAAGTCCAATGAAAGTTAACTCGATATCGTTCATGTTTAGAGAGTCTGAAGGACCATGGAAGAAGACTCCACGGGGTCCTTTTTCATAAATAGTTCATCTAAACCAAAAAAAGTGATAACCTACCGTTAGATGAATGACTCTTCAAGTGCTTTAATGAGCATGCAGAAGACAAGATTGATCGACAATATTTTCATATTTAAGGACCTCGAAAAGAGTTTAAAGAGGACTCCACTAGGTCTCTTTTCATGATGAGGGATTTTACGATTCTGAAAAGAACCAAAAAAGGAATCGGACCTTTGATGCTAAGTTTGGAGAGCATGACCAAAGTGTTGCAATAAATGCTCAAAGACTTTTTTCATTTTATGGTAGTACAAAAAAGTAAAAAAAAAACTCCCAAAAATTTTACTGCTACTGCTCTTTATCCAGCAATGACTTAAAAAAAAACTGTTAAACTCTCCAATAAATGACATTAAAGGATCATGACTGATAGATTTTAAAAACAAAACTATGACATGCCAAAACCTAGAATGCTTATAAAAGTTATGTAAATAGTAAAAAACAAAACATTTTACCATTTACCAATAGTGGAGATCCTTTGGAGAAGTTTCTTGGTTAGATTTTCAGTTGGTGATTCTAGGAGCATCTATTGTCGAATTTACACATCACCAGTTCTAGTTAAAAGCTTGAACCTTGCTATTTCATTTTATGCTTTCATTATTATTTTCTTCGGGGTGTTTTGGGTAGTTTAAGCTAGCCCTAAAACCTTGAATGCGGGCACCGCTCTTATCCCTTGCAGGATAAGAGGTACCCCACAAGAACCACACCTAAAACACTTCACTCAGGCGGTGCCACCACCTGTACTCAATGAGACTCAGGTAGTGCCAGCTGTGGGTAAATAAAAACATATGTAGAAGGAAAATTAGCTAAATTTTGATGATTTGAAAGGTTGATGATGTTTCTAATTGGCCTTATGATTGTTTTTGGCAGGTTTCCATTGGTAAAAAATGGTTTTTTAAAAAGAGAGGCAACACTATAATGATGATGCATTTGCTGAAAGAAACGTGGCATGTATAGCCGCGTTGAGAGACTGTGGTCTTCTGAAGTTTTTTCACACACCCAACATGGTGTCACATGAGCGTTTATTGGAGCATATTATCCGTATGTGGAATCTAGAGAAATAGTATTTTGAGGTGGGTTCTCATGTATTGACAATTGAAGTAGAATATATCTACTTCTTGACAGGGCTATCGAGATTGGGTGCTCCCATCTCTTTGACTGGTTCCCATGGAGGGGACATCACCACCTAGGAATTAATAAGTCACCATTGTATTCTCGAGACCAAAACATCAAGGAATAAAATTCCCATCAAAGCAGTGGTGGATGGCCCTCTTCGCACAGTCTTATTTACCATGCAGAGAGTGGCAGGGATCCAAGGGGTTCATCAGGCATCTAGAGTGCATATGATCTACCCTATAGAGGCTATGGTACTCACGGTATTCAACTGGGCAGAGGATTTACTACTGGTTTTCAAATATTAGATGACCAAGTGTCGCTAGGGAGAGTTGAAGTAGTTTGGTTTCAGACCCATTTTAGCATGTTTCTTTTTTGAGCAGGTCCCCCAACTAAGACCCCAGATAGTATTCACAGAGTTGAGGGTGAGAGAACCTCACATCCTAAGGTGGGTTCAAACCATGGCCCACACAAGGGTAGGTAGAGACAAGGTGAAGTTCAGAGACCCATTTTTTCGATGGTTAAGAGACCATCTGCTCATGGTTGAGGACTGTGCATGCGTGGGTACTGATTTCAGGGGTGACCCTAATCTAGGGCTCCACTTGGTGCATCATGGGGTGACATTGTTAAGAAACAAAAACCCAAAAAGGAAATTGTGTTTTTATGTTTTAATGTTTTATATTTTTTATGTGTAGTAATGAGACTTAAATGTTTTCATGCAAATGTTGAAGCCAGAGCTTGTTTTGTTCCATAGGGTGATGATGTGATAGGGGAGATAGAGTAGAACCTCGGTAGGTTAACTCTAGACATACCAAATTCCTCGATCAATGACCTCCCACTAAGGTACCAGAGGCCCACTACGGGAGTACCAGGTTGTTTTAGTAGACTACTACGTCGAGTAGCCCGGGCGGTCATGTGTTACCACGAGCATCACTAGATGATAGGCCGCATGATGTATCACTGAAAGCTGATAGATAGCTTCAGGATTTTTATATGATGATATTTTTCTTGAAATCCTGAGTGCTTCGAATGAGGTCTCGTGACCTTTTTTTTTGCAAAACATTATATATATATAGACTTCTAATTTTGGTTTTTATATGTCTCAAATGGAAAATGTATTTATATGAGTTTTATGTGTCTTTTATAGTTTATTTACAGTGAACCGTGTTTGATTTTCATGTCATGAATGGAAAATATGTCAGTCTAGGATGTAATTTGCGAATGAGTCGGCAACTGCATTATCTTCACTACGGATATGCCTATAGGTAATAGCTTCAAATGACCTCTCCAATAAATGTACCCTCTAGAGAATATGGAGAAGCACAGGATTCCTGATGGTATAGACATGGTTTAAATGACAAACCACTAGTTGTGGTTCCATCAAAACTCCAAGTTACGAACATCTTGGGAGGAAGCTTCAGTCAGAAGACATATGACTTCTTGATACTCAGTGATATTGTTGGTAGCGGGACCAATACAAACCGCTCTTGAACTGACCAAATTGTAAGTTGGGGAATAGAGAACCCAAGCAGCTAATGCAAGATTCAAGGTGTGGTGGCAAGCACCATCAACGAATCCATAGAAATCCATTTGCTCTGCATGACCAAAACATGGTATAAATAGATACAGACACTAAACTCAAAACCACATTGAAAATACTTAAGCACACTAAAAATTCAAGTAATATACATATATAGAAGGTACTATACAAGAAATATCTAGGCATAGTACCTCTTCAGGTACAACCCATTGCGAGGTTGTTTGAAGGGGATTCCATTATAGTCCACGAGCTCATAGGTTTCTTGTGTGCCTCGTTAACTAAGGCAGCATCTCTTCTAGTTTCATCAAGGTCGTTCAAGTAGAGAAATATTTCTTCCTCTGCGCAAGTGTCTGGGAGAAGTTTGACGGCAAGTTTCAAGGATGGAATTTGACATTGAATAGGAAAGACAACTTCTAGTCCATAGACAAGCTGGAAGGGTGAAAAACTAGTAGTTGTTTTTAGCAAAGTCTTGTAATCCCAAAGAGCAGAGAAAAGAATATGGTGCCAGTTGGATTTATGGTCTCCAACCAACCAATGCAGCATTGTTTTCAAAACTTTGTTAATGGCCTCCACTTGACCATTAGCTTACGGATAATAGGGAGTTGAGTTTTCATGATGAAAACCTAGCTTAGCACTTAATTCCTCCATCATTTGATTATGGAAATGTGATCTGTGATCCGTAACTATGGACTGTGGGACTCTGAATCTTGCTATCACATGATTGAATAGAAAGAGAGCAACAATATTACCATCCTCTGCATATGTAGGCATAGCCTCAGCCCATTTCATAAAATAATCAACGGCTACGATGATGTAACCATGCCCGCCGGCTGAGGTAGGCTTACAATGCATGTAATCGATCCCCGATTTGGAGAAAGGGCCAACAACAATGACGTAGTGTAATGGAGCAAGGTGGGTGCAATTTTTCAGATAGAAATGTTGGCAGGGTGGGAATTTCTTAACAGCCTCATGACAATCTTTAAAGATTGAAGGCCAGAAATAGATAGTGAGAAGGATTTTCTGGGCTATAGCCATCTGAGATAGATGACTGCCACATGCTCCAGAGAGGTAGTCATTCAAAAAAAATTCATCTACCTTAGGGGTAAGGCATCGCAGGAGAATGGAATCGATACCACTTCTATACAAAGTGTCATTCAAGATGAGGTAGTATTTTGTGTGGTGACGGATACGGCGACAATCATCACGGGATAGAGTGGGATGAAATATCTATGTCTGGAGATAAATGACCAAATATTCATACCATGGGTCAGTAGTGCTTATCAAGAATAGGAATTCATTCAGGAATGAATCACTGGGCTCAGATTCTGTCGAAGCATAGGGAAGATCACACATTAGCTCAGCAAAGACCAAGGATTTCTTTGATGTAGCTTTGGAAAATTCCATATCAAACTCTTGTAGGATGACTATCCATCAGGAATACTTTCCCCCAAGGACCTGACGAGTCAGGATGTAATACATAGGGTTTTGGTCTGCCAATACGGTGGATGTGTGGAGCAAAATGTAGTGACGAAATTTCTGAATAGCAATGACCGTGGCCAATGCTAATTTCTCCACACGTGAGTATCGAATTTCAGAATCCATGAGATTCTTACTAGCATAATATATCATGTGCTCCTGACCATAGAGATTCTCTTGCACCAAAACCATAGAGATGGTAGTAGTGGAGGTAGCAATGTATAAGAGAAAATCCTTTGAATAATCTGGAGGGTGTATCATGGGTGAGTGAGTCAGAGCATTTTTGAGATTATCAAAGGCTCGTTGGGCTTGGTCATCCCAAAAGAACGAAGTGTCCTTCATAAGGAGAGGCATATAACCATATGTTTTCTCTGCAAAATTGCAAATGAAATGGTAGAGGATTTTTTCCTTCCCTTGCAAGCTTTGGAGTTCTATAAGGTTGGTTGGGGCTGGTAGGGCTAGAATAGCGGCAATTTTCAATGGATCTATCCGGATGCCATCGTTAGAAACCAAAAAACCTAACAGGCATCCCATATCGATGCAAAAAACAAATTTATGAGGATTGAGCCATATGTTATAATGACGGCATCTCAAGAAAATGTCTCTAAGATGACCAAGGTGGTCTTCTTGTCGCTATGAATGAGTTCGAAGGTCGTCAAGGTAGGGTTCTACAATATGTTTTATATCATGAAATGCATAGGACATAGCACACTAGAAAGTGACTCCAGCATTTTTCAAGCTGAATGGTACCTTCCTGTATGCAAAGGTTCCCCATGGAAAAATAAATGTTGTCTTGTGCTAATCAGTGGGTAAAATCACAATTTGGTTATAACCCGAAAATCCATCCATGAATGAGAAGATGACACTTTCGGCACAGTTTTTGATAATCTGGTCAATATGCGGAGTGGAAAAGTTGTATTTGGGACAAGCTTTGTTCAAATATCTGAAATTGATGCATACTCTAATGGTGCCCTTCTCTTTATTGGCAGAGATGATGTTTGATACCCATTCCATCAGAGGTACAGGATACATAAACCCTACTTTTAGAAGTTTTTCTATTTCATCTTTGATAGCTACGGATTTTCATGGATGGACTTGTCTCAGTTTTTTCCTGACAAGTTTTGCAGTGGGATAAATTTTTATTTCGTGAACCACAATGGATGGGTCTATCCCAGTAATTTCTTCGTAGGACCAGGCAAAGACATCTTGGAATTCTTTAAAAAGTTCTCTATATGCTTCAGATTATTTTGTTGAGTAGTTCTTCCCAACATCAACATGCTCAAGGGTGTCAAGCTTGGATGATATGTCAATTGAATTTGTTTGAGTAATGTTGCATATATTTCCTTTAGACTCCGTGTTTTGTAACAACATAGGAGTTTGAGGTGTTTTGACAATATTAGTAGTAAAAAGAGATGCAAAATCATGGTCTACCGACCTGGTGTTGGGGAGGAATGATGATCTATGATGATGATCCTCCCATGTAGGTTCATTCATACTCATGATCTCCATAATGGACTCATCAGAAGGAAAAGTCTCGGAGAGATAATCCATATTAGGAAGAGAGGGTTCTAACCACTACGGCAGGTGGTAAGGGTTTGAAGCCACTAGATCAAGGTCACTAGTGTGGTCGTCAGAAAGGGTTTGGGTAACATTGTACATTGCTTCATGCAGACTTAAAGAGGTGGAATCAACAATTTGTTTTCCCTTTGGATCATAATCAAATGAAGAAATCATATTTACCATCACCGTTTCTATGTTAGGGGGGTTTGACAAAAAAATCCCCATAAGGGAAGAATCCTTCAACATGCCTACCCCAATCGACTGGTAAGGAGGAGGGGACTGGCCTAACATAGGGATGTTATTAACCATAGGGGTGGTAACATCCAGCATACAGAAATCAAGATGGTCAATGGTTACAATCCTCCCTAGATGCAGAAATTAGACGATTCGAAATACCGTCAAAGTGACAACATTCATGGCATAAAACCAATTTCTTCCTAATATGAGGTTGTAGTCTAACGAGGCATCTACTACTTCCACTTTAATGGAAATGGTTTTCCCCCTATGCTCAACCAAAAGGGCTGGTATGCGACCATGGGGTTGGAAATATCGACCATCAAAGGATTTTAGAGTCATTGGTGATGTTATGAGCTTGGGAGAGCCAATAGCTTTCCAACAAGACAGGGACAAAACTGAAGTTGAAGCTCCTTCATCTAAGATAGTTCTAAGGACCTTCTTTATAACTACTTTCATTACAATTTGGAAAGAAAGTTTCTAAGGTAGTCTAGACTTATAGTTCTTGACATTAAAGTGAATCAAATTAGTGTTTTCCATGTCTAAAGCTCTTAATGTGGTTAGCAAGTTTTTGCGTTGTGTTGGACAACTTTGGAGTACTTCCGAGGTAGACATTGCACATGGTTCCTAATCAAGATCTTCAACTACATTATAAAACTAGGTATCTTGGGCATTAGGGTTAAAAATAGCCTTCTTAAGAGTACTCTTGGGTGGGCATAAAACCATGTCGAGATTAGGTTTCTCGATGGTTAGGGGACCAGTAGACAAGGACTCGGGAGAACTAGTAGAGGGATCTTTTCCTAAAGAAGAATTGTCTTCTTTCTTATCTGTGGGTTTTTCATAATTCTAACTTCAAGTTTGCAAATTAATAGTGTCCAAGGACAACATGCAAACTTCATCCGAAGAACTAGAATTTCCCTGATTAGACATGTGTTCTATCAGCTGTTTTTGAGAGGGAAAAGGATCTGTGAGGACTGCTGGCACAGGATTAGTTTTTAAAAATTGATTGATTTCTTCACGACAAGGACACTCTTTCATGAAGTGGTCACCTCTGCATAGCAGACATGGATATTTCACTTTTCTTTTCCCTTTATCATTCTCGTTGATGGTTGGTTTTGGATTCTCCTGTGGGTTTCGAGTTTTTTGTTTTTGGATTTACCTTTCTTTTTATTGTTGCCAAGTGTTTGTGTACTCTAAATGGAATTTACCTTAGTGGAAAGCTTGGGAGTTGAAGGAGTAGGGGCAGAAGTCTGGGGTTGCTTGGCAGGTTTTGCTATTAGCGGGGACTGGATTGAATCAACAATCCCATCAACAAGGGCTTTTGCTGGTGCCTTGGTAGGATCGATACTTGGGCGAGGAGCTTGAGGGATCAAGTCATACAACATTCCGGACTAGGAATATACCAAGTCCAGATATTGGGATCGAATAATGGCTTTCTCTTCGGTAACGGTACTGCCCATAGCCACATATTGGGTGATTAGAGGAAACAAATATTTAGTAAACCAATTAGCTAACAATTGATCTGGGATAGGAGCCTTAATAAGTCTTCTCCACCTTCTCCACTCATGGATATGATCTAATATGTGTGTAGAGGTGTTTCGACACAGAGAAGTTAAGAGATCTGTACCCATTTCATAGTGGATAGGAAGTTGAAAGTGTGTAAGAAAGACAGTTGCCAAAGAACCAAAATCCATAAACGAATGTTTTGGAAGTTCAATGTACCATTTTGTGGTGGTACTGGTCAAAGTTTGCTAGAAGAGTCTTAAATGAACTAAATCATCCATTAGGAAATTCGAAGAACATCACAAATGGAATGTCATGACATGGTTTTTTGGATCATCTCCTTGCTTCCCATTTAATTTTGGAATGTCTGATTGTAACTTTACCAAAATGGCAGGCCATGACAAGTTATGGTGAATGGGATCATTAATCAACTTGGACAAATCAAGCAAGTCCAAAGTTGCTAGGAAAGGTAACTGGCGATTAGGTTGTACATACTGTTAGTATTTATAGGGCATATAAGTACCAGTAGGACCGTAAGTAGACTGATATATAGGTTGTTGAAATAGCTGTTGTGATGAAGAATCACTGGAAGATCCACCCATAGGGGGTTGCTTTCCATGATCAGGACTGTTAGGACCACCAAGTGTTACAAAGAAAACTTCCTATGGATCGGGTGCCACAATAGACAGAGTAACCACAGAAATCAATCCTTTCCCATATACAAGAGAAACAAAACATCTAACACTAAAGGATCTCGAAACATACCTTATTCTAGATGGTTGATCAGATGGTTGATGTAGATCCCCATTGATATTTTCCACTCTCGCTTGTACTGGCAATTTTCTCTCTCAACATTCAGCAAACAAGACATGCATGCTATATAATGGTGTTAGACCTACTCTAACATATATAATCAATAAAATATAAGCATTTAAAACCATCCATGGATTCAATACTCATTTAAATACACATGATTGGATAGGAAAATATATTTCTATTAATATAAATCAGAGATTACAATAATGACAACCTCTGTTGGCATGTCTACAAACTGAAGAAACTGAGTCCTCCACCTGGTCCTCCACCACTTCAATTCTCCATCTCTCGATAGCAAGCTCACAAGAAAATCCAATCTTGGGAAGAACATAAAGTGCTCCAAGGGACAAACGGATGCAGACTCAAGTATAAGCTCCGACAAAAATGGACTATAGTTTTCTTGCTCTTCAATTCCTCGTCTTTCAATGTATCCAAAGGGTTCCTTATATAGTGCTTCAATGGGGTGATGGAAGTTCAAATCTAAGTGATCGCAAAGCATATGGAAGGCCAAGAGACAAGTGACTTGGATCCACATCAAGGAAACCTCCAAAACTATTTGGCCTTTTGCACACATCCCAATGTATGTGCGTTTGAGGGTCATATCCAAGTATATACATGAGAATATCTTTAAAATTCGCGTATGGAAAATAATGCATGTTTTTAGGGATGATCTTGGAAACATAAAAGGTACAAAAATGGTCCATGGGGTCCAAAGAGTCTACAGAGGGATAGGGAAGGCCATAAATGTGTGATCCAACATGTGTGGTAAAATCAGTTGTAATAGATTCCCCCTAATGTGTGAGGTCAGAGGGGTGATACAATGGTGGAAATACATTACAAATCCATCCCAGAAGTGGAGTGATGAAGAAATAGGTGGAAGAACCATCCATCAAACAGTATAATACAATAATCAAACTCTGCACATAACTACAAGTACATATAGAAGTCCCAGATACATAAGAGCACAATGGGCATGAATAGGCATGATACAAAATATGACATGTGTAGTCATTGCCATGTACAATATAGATAGATCAGAATCTCCATGATGAAGATATACAAAGGATCATGATCTCCATGAAATCTGAATATATATAATGGATCTAGATCTCCATAATGGCTAAAGATATCTGACATACACTGGAATCAAGTCACGAGAGTTGAAATCTCATGAACACTGGCACGAGAAAGGAGGTAGCATATATGAAATGCCACCAATATGGAAGGTCTTCAACACAATTCTCTAGGAGTACATGTCCTACTATGTGAATAAAGGTGTCAAGGTCGAACATAGTATTCAATCGTCTAATTACCGGTCATTGATGTATACCATTAACAGATGCGAGATCACCCATTGATAATGAAAATGGGAATCAAGGTACTAGAGTGCAAACTAACAAGTGTGAAAAAATGTGTTGAGGTTGAACATTGAGAGAATCCATCGATCAAGGGACATTGATGTATTCCAAAAACTATCGATGGTGAGAGAACCTGCCACTGATGACTGCAAGTCTCAAGGAACTCAAAATGACTCTAGATTCCTATCCCATAATAAATGATCTGAAGTTGATGGGATGAAATCCACTGGAAGGAGGGAATTAAGCCATCCCTCATAATCCAACATGAGGTACTCAGTAGAGCTGTATAATGTGGAAGGACTCAATCATAATGTGCATGAACCAGTATCAATACTGGGAATGGCCGACATGCAAAGTCAAGAGAAATAAGGAATGGCCGACTCAGGTTTCAACTTCCTTTGAACAAGAAAATAAAGGCAAATGGTGACTGAATGTAGGAAGAATAGACTCGATATACAAAACTGGGACATCTATGTGATATAGGACGCATCGACAGAGGCTCCATAGGGACTGGAAGCTTAACCAGTCGATGGAGATAAACTCAGAGAAATGAGTACAGCTCCTAAATTAAAACTATTAATCCAACCAATGGATGTGATATATAGTGCTCTCTTTGAAGGAAACACAACTCAAATGCTGCCAAATATAACATCTTTTCCTTTCTGGCTTTTTGGTTTTTTTATTTTTTTGGACTTTTTCAAATATTTTGAAAAGCTTGAAAAAGAATAAAAGTGCTTTATAGTTACAGAGTAGGAGGAGATGAGTGTCAAGGGGCAAACAAAATAGTTCCAAGTAGTGGAACATATCTATGCTCAAGGTAAGGACACATGTGTAGGATAATGACACTTGGCGGAAATTCCCCTCCCGATTAAAAATGGGGAATCAAGCTGCAAAGGATATGTAAAATGGCTCTGCATGGCTAGACATGAGACAAGCTCAGGCTATATAGCTGATAATCAAATTTAGGGAAGCCAGCATAAGGCTCAATAAGGCAAGCAAAACTCATGATAATGCAATTACAACTTGACGTAAGGGAGTCCTAGGGAAAAAGGGCCAGCAAAAATATCTAGAGTATGGGGCTCTTGCGCAAAGTCATGGCGATACTATACAAAGGACTCCCAAAGCCTAAGGGAAAAATGTCGGCATGGGCACCAAATGCAAAACAGGAGCTAACTAGGGCACCCATGTATGGTCAAGCTCTACCATTCACATCATGTCACTTCTAAAAGCAACAAGGAGGTTCTATGACAAGACAGAATGGGTTCCTACCTAAGGTTATAATGAAAAGGTCATAAGGTCATGCAAAGTAAAAATGGCTTTGAAACCTAACCTATATGCCAGTTTAGACATAATACCTGAATCGACATGAATGGGTCAAAACCACGGTCAAAACGGTGCTCAAAATGGACTCCTACATCATCAAATTAGTCCAAAATGGTCAACAAGTGGGTAAAAAATTTCAAAATTTTCAAATTTTTTTTATAAATAGTAAAAAATTCAAAAATTCCATATCATTTGAAATTTTTACCCATTTGAGCTCAAAACTTCCAACTCGAATTCTGGGAGCTTCGTCCGGTGAAATTCAACACCATTTGTTCCAGGTAACTCCTCATGTCCTCCTCTTCCTATTTCATGCAATTTTTTTCAATTTCCATGGTCAATTTTAATTTTTAGGCCAATCTAAAATACGCATTTTGGCCCATGCAGATATCGGGGTTTTTTCCATGTATAGGCTGGCCTTACACGGAAAAACCTCCCAAAACCATGTACATACACGGCTATTTTGCAAACAATCGCGTATGCAGCCGCGCATAAGGATTTTTAAAGTATATAATGACCAAAAATAATTTTTTATGTGCAGGATGGTTCTATAATGGAGGGAGAGGGAACATGGAGATGTAGAAGAGGTTGTTCAAGGTGACTTAATGGCCCAGCAAGCTCTACATGCATGTGGTTTGTATAAGTTTTGGTGTCTTGGCATACTGAGGGCCAAACCAAGACTCCTGCAGATGCTAGTAGATTACTAGGATCCAGACTCAGATTCTTTTCATATCGATGGGATGTCTCTCACTATAGAGATTGAGGACATATATTTTATTACTGGATTATCTCGACAGGAAGAGGTGGTGAACCTACTCTCTCGCGGGCCTGGAGGTGGCCTTACCATTAATGAGTACATTACAGTATACTGTTTTTCAGACACGAAAAAGGTTAGGAGTCAAATCCTGACAGACTCAATCCAGGTACTAGGACTGAAGGCCATACTATTGGAAATCGATAGGATAGTTGGTCTAGATTCACTCCAACAGGCCTCGTAGCCACTGATGTTCTATGTGGTGGAGTACGAGACCCATAGTGTATCACTGGAGCACTGCGTTGTTGAGTAACATGAAGCAGCAGCTCAGTGACTGCAAGATGGGCAGGGTGAGAAACTTCAGTTTCAACAGCATATTGAGCATGTTGTTCTTTGAGCATGTACCAGGGCTAAGCCCTAGAGTGGACATTCCTCCAGATGGAGTTCGAGATCCAACCCAACGACATTGGGCAAATGTTATGCGCAGACTAGGCGGAGGTAGGGTGGCTAACCCATACCCAGTGGACTTCTTTCCATGGTGGTGGCGCCAGATCATTTCTATCAATGGTTATCCCTATGCAGGGATATATTTCCGGGGAGATCCAGACATGCCCCTACCACCAGGAGCGACATATGGTGACATAGGTAACGAATCCTGAACCCTCTTTTTAAGTTTTTTGAATTATTAAATTTTTTGTGTTTTCTGGTATATTAACTGAAAAGACATGTTTTGGTGTGATGACACATAGTGACAATCTGTCATGTGTATGCAGATGTTGGACCATGGTGACCAGACGGTTTCCCTTGTCATAGATAGAGGGGAATAGGAGATGACATCATGGGTGTGGATGCGGAGCGGACACTCCAAAGCATCCACACAAACTTTGTATGCTTGACATAAATGGTACCCATGGTGCAAGTAGATGACTTTCCTGAGGCCATGCAGGGCCAAATGGTTGGTGTACCACGAGCATGGGTTTGATTATTTTGATGACTAGCTAGGGACGTGGTGTGCTACCACAATCAGAACCCCCCTCCTCCTCGTCAGGCTTAGAGTCTCGAGAGTGTTTCATTTTTGTACTACCGTGTATTATATTTTGGTGGCTCGGAAGCCCCATTTTTGTATTATGACACTTATGTATTATTATGTCACATTTTGGATTTTTAATGAAAAGCTTTTATGATGATCAATTTTATTTATTTACATGTGTGTAAAAATGTATGTTTGTGATATTCTTATGGTTGATGAAACAAATGTCAATCTAACACATAGTTAGCATATGAGTCAGCGACTTGATTAAAAATTCTTGAAACATGTATGTATGTTATGTTCTTAAATTGTCGTTCTAGCAATCTCACATGTACGAATCTTCATAATAATGTCAGATCCCTAATATGATACAAGCCATTAAGCTGTGAAACCACTAACTGTGAATCAAGACATACATCAAGAGAGAGAACACCAAGTGAAATGGCATCCCGCAATAACTCGATAACGGCACTATATTCAGCAATATTGTTCAAAGAAGGCCGTAAACATATTCCTTATGAAGACAATACTTGACTCATAGGAGTATAAATCACCCAAGCAATAGAAGCTGAGTTTTGAGTGTGGTGGCTAGCACAATCAATGAATCCTATGTAAGCAGAAGACTCCATTGACATCTACCATAAGAAATTAAAGATAATCAACAAACCCAATCACCATAAGAAAACCTCACTATGCAAAAAACTGTACAATAATATACAATAATCATCCCTGGTTGAAGATCATGCATAGTATTTTTTAAGATATAGCCCATTTCTAGGCTCCTCCAAGGTTGTCCCTTCATAATCTACCAACTCATAGGCTCCCTTCTCTAACACATGTTTGACTACGTAAGGACCATGCCACCATTAATCTTGTCTATTGATCTAGGAACAAAGAATCAATCTCATCAAGAATTAATCAACAAATAACTCATGAAATGGTGTAATCGGTCTATAGGAATAGTAGCCGCTCAATAATCACATAAAGAATACAATTACAATGACATGCTACAAGAATGAATGAAGAGACAATTTGAATTCCTTAGGATTCCATTCGAATTGAATGCGTGAGTCTAGCTTAACTAATTGTAAGCCATGGTTCACACTCAGTTAACCACTAACCAAAACCCTAATTGACTCACCAAAACCCTAACTAAATTCAGAGTGCAATAAATGATTGAGTCTCAACTGAAAGAGATCAAACACATGTCATGGCAAGCCAACCATCAAGTGCTAGTGCTTCAATGACTTCAATGAACCCCGATGAGGTTAACTGAAGCTGAACGGATCATCAGAAGTTGGTGGAGGCGCCTCTGTTGACTCGAGATCATTAAATAATCATTAAATAATAAATTTAATGAGATGAGGCACCTTAACTGATTGTAACCACCAGTTAGCAATTAGGTGCATTAATATCACTCATATCACCCCCGAAGTGCTCTAGTTAGCCTCCCTGAATGTAGGAGAAGGCTAAGTTAGCCTCCTTTACTATAGGTAGGTGTGGGTGTGACTGAATGATGTCAATTAATGTCAATTATACTTAGGATAGTGGTTTAACTAGCCCAATTTGACCAAAAAGAGTGTGTATGGTGGTAAATGTCTCCAACACCCCCCTTTAAGCTATACTCAGGAAGAGTTAGAAAACATAGATGCATAAAAATGCTAGGGCCCTGGAAACTAAGGCCATAGGTCACCCTGTACAATGTTGAAACTGAAACAATGCTAAAAAAAAACTAAGTGAGGAAAAGAGGGAAAACCCAGTGGGAAAACCCCCCCCTCAAGCTGAACACTGAAAGTAGTCTGAATCACCCTGATGAACTCACCCCCAACAGTGAACAAAGGTAAGTGAACTTCTTTTCTGAAAATCTCTTGGTGAAGATGTCTCCAATCTGCTCATCAGTTGGGCAGTATTGTAGAATGATGGTCATTTCATACACTAGCTCCCTGATATAGTGCATGTGGATCTCTACATGCTTGGTTATCTACCTGGTAATTGGATCCGTGGATATCTTAATAGCACTTTTATTGTCACAAAAGAGGATAGTGGACAAAGTACTACCAAGATCAAACTCTGAAAGAATGCCTTGCAACCAAACTGCTTGGATGCAAGCATTCATCGCTCCTTGATACTTGACCTCTGCTGAAGATAGTGTTATGGAAGCCTGATTTTTGCTTGAACCCAAAATGGGGCCACCACCAAACATGAATACATATCTAGAAGTATACTTTTGATCAATAGAATCACCCACCCAATCGGAATCTGTGTATCCAACCAGCTCTATCTCGGAGTCTGCAGCATAGTGAATGCCGTAGGTCCTGGTTCCCTGAATATATTGGAGGATCCCCTTGGCTGCCTTCCAATTAATATCATGAGGCTACTACATGTATCTTGGTATAGCATTCATGTCATAACAAATATCAGGCCTAGAATGTGTCAAGTACAACAAGCTACCAATCAGTTGTCGATAGATAGTGTAGTCTATGCGAGGTGTGTCTTTTCCTTCAAGGCTGATCCCTGAAAGGAAATGGAATGGTGAAGGCCTAAAATCAGCCATGTTAAACTTGAATAATAGGTATAAAATGTATTTTTACTGAGTGACCATAATACCATCAGAATTTTGCTCAATTTAGAGCCCCAAAAATTGTTTTAGAAGCCCCAAATCACTCATTTCAAAGGCATTGTGGAGAGCAGTTTTGATGGCTGAAATGGAGTTAACTGTGCTACCTGTGATCAGTAATTCATCAAAATATAAAACAATTATAATTATATTACCATCATACTACTATAAATATACATTTGTATTTGATCTACATCTCTGAAAGTTTTGCGAGAGAAGGAAGGCATCCATCTTGGAATACCACTCTCTTGGGGCCTGTTTTAACTCGTATAGTGACTTATTTATCTTGAAAATAAAATATGGATCAGTGATGTATCCCTCAGGATGCTTCATGTATATCTCCTCATGAATATCTCCATGTATAAATTCTGACTTAACATCCATGTGATGCACCTCCCAGTGCTTGGATGCTGAAATTGCCAAAACAGGGCGGATGGAGTCCATTTTTGCAACAGGTGCAAAGGTCTCATGGTAGTCCACTCCTTGGACCTAGGAGAAAAATTTTGCTACCAGAATTGCCTTATATTTTTAATTACTTCCATCATTAGAAACCTTCATTTAAAATACCCACTTGCATTGAACCAATTTCCTCCCCGGAGGAAGAGAAACTAGCTCCCAAGTAGTGTTTTTCTGAAGAGAATTCATCTCTTCATCCATGGAAACTTGCCATCTCGGATCCTTTCGAGCATGTTAGTAAGATTTTGGATCTGAAATAATCATCAAACAGCAAGTTTTGTACAGCAAATTATCAGGACAAGAGAGTGCAATACCTGCTCTTTGGAAATCAGACCGGGTTCTCCTTGTGTCATTCGGATTTCCAATGTTGTCTCCTACAGAGGAGAGTGTCTGTCGGGCCCATGTAGGAAGATGATTTTGCACTTCAGGTTCTGATTCAGAATATGATGATTTCTACACACTGATATCAGAAATCATAGGATCCAAATTAGTGTCATCAACCCCAATTTCATCATCCAAATAATCAGTAGAATAGGAAGGAAATTCAACAGTTTTCTCCTTCACTAGTTCCACCTCCTGAAGAGGCTCATCGAACTTGATAGTTCTCTCGATGATGATCTGTTTGGTATTTATATCTAGCAGCTTGAAACATTTATATTCATTAGGATACCTAATAAACATACATTCTATGATTTTCGATTGCAAAGCCCTTCTTTTATCAAGCGGAATCTGGGTCGATGCAGTGGACCTAAACACCCGTAGGTTCGACACATTCGTCTTGTGTCTGAAGTATGATTCTAAATGGGTATTCCCTTTCATTGATGAATGTGGCACCTTTTTCTGAATGTATTCTGCAGCATGCATTCCTTCAGCCCACAAATTTTCAGCAATCTTCTTAGATTCCAACATACAGGTGGTCATCTCCTTGAGAGACCGGTTCTTCCTTTCCGCTACTCCGTTCTGCTGTGAAGTGTAGGGAATTGAATGTTGGACCTGAATACCAATTTAGGAGCATATGTACAGAAACTAATTACTAACATACTCCCCTCCATTATCATATCTCAATATCTTGATCTTAAGCCCAAAGGCATTTTTGATCAAGGCCTTCAATTCAGAAAATTTTTCACATACTTCTGATTTCTTTTTGAGAAAGAAAACCCATGTATACCTTGAAAAATAATCAATAAAAGTAAGGAGGTACCTTGATACATTCATGGATGTGATAGGAATTGGACCTCTGATATCAAAATGTATCAGCCCCAATATGCTTGTAGCTCGATTTGCCTTCCCCCGATCGAACTTCTGCTCAGGGTGTTTTCCAATAACACAGCCCTTGCAAATTCCCGTGGTTGCCTTGATGACTAGGAGGCCTTCAACCATGGAGTTTTTCTGTAATTTATACAAATATTTGAAATTAAGATGGCCAAACCTCTCATGCCACAGCCTACTAACCTCATTTCCATGAGTTAGTAGAGCGGTGGGCTTTGCATCCGCAACAAAGTGAGAGAACTCATAGGATTTTGCATGATGGTTTGCAAGGCCTTTAGCAATGAGTTTCCCAGATGAAATTTATGTTATCTCAACATCATTTGGGATGAAAGAGACTCTCTTAGGAACTCATGTATGTGTCATCTGATAGACACTAAGGAGATTTGCTGCCAGAGATGGTACATACAAAACATTAGAAAAAAAACCATTTTCAAGATCTACAGTACCTTGTCCTTCGAAAATGATGGTGGAGTCATCTCCCATGTGAATGGGAATGGATTTGCCAGTCTCCAAGGATGAAAAGGAGTATTTTTCAACCATCGTGTGGTTCAAATCTCTAGATTCAATCAGCAGTGCTTTGGACTTCGAAGTGCTTTCCATGAGGGCATGACCTTTCTCATGCTGTGGTTCCCAATCTTGGTGATCTCTCCTCCGAAAGCTCTCTAGAAGATTGATGTGATTCCTTTCAAGGAGAGAGGTTGCTTCATCAAGATTTTTCTTCATGCAGGCATTTTCAAGGTGGAAACCCTTCCCACAATAAGAACACTTGACTTTCTCCTTGCCATGGTGCCCTTTTCCTTTTTTCTTCCTTGAGTCGGAAGGCTCGTCATGCTGCTGATTTTCAACTCTAGGTTTAGGAGCATCAAACTTAGTTTTTTTATTCTTTTGCTGCTTTCTTTTACCCTTCATATATTTGGGCCCCGAGACATGTAGGACTTGATCACAAGAATATCGGATGATCCCCAGCTAGACAATCTTGTCATGTTCACATGTTAGGGACTCAATGAAGGCATTGAGTGTAGGCATGGTCCATCTGGGGCTTGTGAGCTTCCCCGCACGGAATGTAGAAACAAAAAATGAATAATCAGCCCCAATTTTGGAGAGTATGGTGAGGATGAGCTGATCATCCTCCTTCTCCACTTTTCATTTCTTCAAGAGTAAAACAATATGCTTGAACTTTGTGAAGAAATCATTCAGAGTCTTGAAATTGGATGGTTGGAGAGACATGAGTTCATTTTCAAGCTAGTAAACCCTCACGTCATCATGCTTTCCATATAGAGATTCCAATTTGTCCCATATTTTTGTTGGTGTCTTCAATCCCGCAAGATGGAAAAGAAGGTCTCGAGAAATAGAGAGGCACAAGAAACTAAAGGATTCATCCTTCTTGTTCAAGAATCTTGATTTTTCTATGGCGGATCCAGGCTCATCTTCAGTGTCCATGGTGATTCTAGAAAGACGTCTGGAGCGTAGCTGAATCTCCATATCACCTTTTCATGAGTGGAAATTGTGTGGAGTCAAGAGATGTACTGAGGAGGCCATTTGGATGTGCTGGAGCGAATGCTTCACCTGTAGAAACCTGAAAATCAAAACAAAAGGGGCAATGTAAGGTCAAACAACCTGCACATTCTAGGCTTTCATCACACCCAACATATTCAATAAAGTAAGCTTGATCAACAAGTTCTTTACTTGGTGTATTAAGTGGTAAGCCTTGACTTCCAGTGCAGTGCTGGATTTTTGAGCTATTGCTCAAATTTCACGCAGAAATCTGTCAAAAAGATTATTTTTGAGAGATAGAGCTTCATCCCGCTGTAAGATCTGATACCATATTAATATTTTCTATTGATATAGGAACAAAAAATCAATCTCATCAAGAATTAATCAACAAATAACTCATGAAATGGTGTAATCAGTCTACAGGAATAGTAGTCTCTCAATAATCATATAAAGAATGAATGATTACAATTACAATGATATGCTACAAGCATGAATGAAGAGACAATTCAAATTCCTTAGGAGGTCATTCAAATTGAATGAGCGAATCTAGCAGACTCAAGTATAAGCTCCGACAAAAATGGACTATAGTTTTCTTGCTCTTCAATTCCTCGTCTTTCAATGTATCCAAAGGGTTCCTTATATAGTGCTTCAATGGGGTGATGGAAGTTCAAATCTAAGTGATCGCAAAGCATATGGAAGGCCAAGAGACAAGAGTCTACAGAGGGATAGGGAAGGCCATAAATGTGTGATCCAACATGTGTGGTAAAATCAGTTGTAATAGATTCCCCCTAATGTGTGAGGTCAGAGGGGTGATACAATGGTCGAAATACATTACAAATCCATCCCAGAAGTGGAGTGATGAAGAAATAGGTGGAAGAACCATCCATCAAACAGTATAATACAATAATCAAACTCTGCAAATAACTACAAGTACATATAGAAGTCCCAGATACATAAGAGCACAATGGGCATGAATAGGCATGATACAAACAATGACATGTGTAGTCATTGCCATGTACAATATAGATAGATCAGAATCTCCATGATGAAGATATACAAAGGATCATGATCTCCATGAAAGCTGAATATATATAATGGATCTAGATCTCCATAATGGCTAAAGATATCTGACATACACTGGAATCAAGTCACGAGAGCTGAAATCTCATGAACACTGGCACGAGAAAGGAGGTAGCATATATGAAATGCCACCAATATGGAAGGTCTTCAACACAATTCGCTAGGAGTACATGTCCTACTATGTGAATAAAGGTGTCAAGGTCGAACATAGTATTCCATCGTCTAATTATCGGTCATTGATTTATACCATTAACAGATGCGAGATCACCCATTGATAATGAAAATGGGAATCAAGGTACTAGAGTGCAAACTAACAAGTGTGAAAAAATGTGTTGAGGTCGAACATTGAGAGAATCCATCAATGAAGGGACATTGATGTATTCCAAAAACTATCGATGGTGAGAGAACCTGCCACTGATGACTGCAAGTCTCAAGGAACTCAAAATGACTCTAGATTCCTATCCCATAATAAATGATCTGAATTTGATGGGATGAAATCCACTGGAAGGAGGGAATTAAGCCATCCCTCATCATCCAACATGAGGTACTCAGTAGAGCTGTATAATGTGGAAGGACTCAATCATAATGTGCATGAACTAGTATCAATACTGGGAATGGCCGACATGCAAAGTCAAGAGAAATAAGGAATGGCCGACTCAGGTTTCAACTTCCTTTGAACAAGAAAATAAAGGCAAATGGTGATTGAATATAGGAAGAATAGACTCGATATACAAAACTGGGACATCTATGTGATATAGGAAGCATCGACAGAGGCTCCATAGGGACTGGAAGCTTAACCAATCGGTGGAGATAAACTCAAAGAAACGAGTACAGCTCCTAAATTAAAACTATTAATCCAACCAATGGATGTGATATATAGTGCTCTGTTTGAAGGAAACACAACTCAAATGCTGCCAAATATAACATCTTTTCCTTTCCGGCTTTTTGGTTTTTTTATTTTTTTGGACTTTTTCAAATATTTTGAAAAGCTTGAAAAAGAATAAAAGTGCTTTATAGTTACAGAGTAGGAGGAGACGAGTGTCAAGGGGCAAACAAAATAGTTCCAAGTAGTGGAACATATCTATGCTCAAGGTAAGGACACATGTGTAGGATAACGACACTCGGCGGAAATTCCCCTCCCGACTAAAAATGGGGAATCAAGCCGCAAAGGATATGTAAAATGGCTCTGCATGGCTAGACATGAGACAAGCTCAGGCTATATAGCTGATAATCAAATTTAGGGAAGCCAGCATAAGGCTCAATAAGGCAAGCAAAACTCATGATAATGCAATTACAACTTGACGTAAGGGAGTCCTAGGGAAAAAGGGCCAGCAAAAATAT